>CAJQZJ010032937.1:3095556-3147050 GCA_907164525.1 Lophiomys imhausi | reverse complement strand
CCTTCCAGAGGGCCCAGGTTCAGTTCCCATCACTGATGTGGCACTTCACTCGACACCCTCATCTGAGCTCTCTGGCACCAGCCACACATGTGGTGTCCAAGCATGCAGGCAAATACACACGTAAGTAAATTTAAAATGGAGGAAAGGACATTTTAAATTCATTTTTCATTTTAAGTCTTTATGTTCTAGATATCTTTTGTTGGAAAAATGGATTAGAAATCTGTCCTTTATGGTTTGTGGTGGTTTTGTTTTTCTGCCTGATTGCTTCTTAGTTAGGCTGGGTTCAGTGCCTTTCCCTGTGATCTTTGAGTTTGCTAGCTTTCTCATGTATTGAGTGTTCCTGGGTCCTTGCCTGCCTTTTTCTTCAGCCTCTCTGTACTTCCACTTGTGATCACTGGAGTAGCTTTGCCCAGCATCCTGCTATGGTAGAATTGTCCACCGTGGCTTCAGCAATGGTTAGAACCCCACCATCTCTTCTCCTTCTTGCGCTCTTCGCACTGGCTTTGCTGGAATGCCACGCCCCTGAACCTCTGTCTCAATTCACTTCTAGTGTGCTGCCTGTCCTGGGGCTGCTCTTCTGTGATCACTTGAAGTACACATGCTTTTCAGCCAGCACAGAGGATTTAAACAGTCCTTGGGCCATTTCACAGCTGGAAAAACCCACAGGCCCTGAGCTCGTCCCACATGACCTAAGACCAACCTGGGTGCTCTAATTTTGTCTTGTTTGGACTCCCATGCATTTGCAGTTCAAGCCAAACTGAATTCCCACCCATGTTGTGTTCCCTTCCAGTGTTGGGCTTTTTGTGCATGTCCTTCCCTCCTCCTCAGCCCTCTCCTTCAACTCCTGCAGGTCTCAGCCTATTCATAAAACATGCTTGTCATAATAGCTACTGCAATGAGCCCTTGCTAGGCAAGACTGAAAATGTTTCAAATATATCATTCAGTCTTCACTTCCTATAAAGCAGGCAGGACTCTCATCTTTCAGAAGGAAAACCTGATGCTCAAAGGTTCCATGAATTACCTAAGAACACATAGCTACTTAAAAAAGGATTCAAATTAGCTGCCCTAACTTTAGACTTGTGCCCATTCTGCTGTACCCCATCCCTGGCCAGCCACACCCTCCTTCAAAGGCCTCCCTAGCATTCTGAGAGTCTACCCATCAGACATCTCTAAGCCGCAGCCAGTCAGTGTGAGGCTCTGTCTGGATTAGTTCTCCAGCTCCCATGCTGCCTACAGTTGTATATGCATGCCATTGTGCTTACACACTATGTGGTTGAGTTCATGCATCTCATAACTTTTGCTTAGATTGCTGGCCATTGTAATATGACAGTAAAAACCGAAACGTGAAGGTATTTATGCTTATAAGTGGGTATACCTCTGCTGTGGTTCGACTCCATTAAGGACTTGTGGACTGACCTTGGGGTTTGTGTATGCATTGTGCTTCAGATTCTCCCAGAAGTTTCTCTGTGCTTGGAAAAGGGAGACTAGGGTGTCAGCAATTTTTCAGTGTTCCTTTATTACCCTCTTTTAACTGTCCCTGCTTTATTAGCCTAATCCCTGTGTGTTTCTGGGTCTTAGAGGTGTGGTTTTCTGTTCTCTCTCTCTCTGTCTTTCTCTCTTTCTTCCTCCCTCCTTCCCACCCTCCTACCCTCCTTCTTTCCCTCTCCCTCCCTTGTACACATGTGTAAGGATATAGAGTATTGAACTCACATGCTTTTCTACCTCAAATCTCAGTGTTGAGGAGGTCCTTTTGTTGGTTTCTGTTCCTCTACCAACATAAATAGATGTTGGCTCATGTACTGGTGATAACAGAAAGTGTCCTCATCAAATCCAGAGGCTGTGTGGGTTAGACTCCTGCTTCTCTCTGGAAGCAGTGGAAGTTTGCCTGGAGGACTTGCTGCCTGGCTTCGGCATAGCCTTAAAGAAGGATCAGTGCCACCTCCACTACATCTAGGGCTTGACCTTCCAGTCTACCCCAGCCGCCATACCTGTAGATCTGCGGAGCCCACGGTCTGCACCAACCCAGCAAGAAGGTACTAGTCTGCTCCTCTCCTTACAGGAACCAGACTCTCCATGCAGTTCATTTTGTCTAGCTGACTCACAGAATCGTCCCTGGTGGGTGTAAGAACACTGCAGACTGTGAACACTATCTGGTTGTAAGAGAGGCATTCTTTGCTGAGTTCCACATCTTAAGCAGGAACCCAAGGCCATGTCCCTGGTGTGTCATCTTCCACCACACCTCCTTCACCTCATAGAGCCCATTTAAAGAAACTGAGGCCCAAGAAAGTGATTTGCCTAAGTCCATAGCAAGCCAGGAACTAGAAGCCAGCCTTGCGATGCCCTGAGCTGAGCAGCACCCCTGTGCCAGGTTCTCAGCATCACCAATTCAGAGAGTACTTGTCTGCACTTAGGTTTGCACACCTTTACTCTCACAGGTCACTGGGTCCTCCTCCTCAGGGCTACCAGTGACTATTCAACATGGTGGAGGAATCAGAAGCAAATTTTTTTTTTTTTTGAGTTAGGTGTCAGCTCTCTCTCATTGGTTTATTTCTGTTAGTTACAAAAAAACTCATGTTCACCGCCTTGGCTTGCAAGCTTCCACAAAGAACAGCTTGGCCAAGGTACCAATTTGGAGAAATCAGATTGACAGCACACTGTGGCTATGTCAGCATTCCATTTTTTTGTTTGTTTGTTTAATAATTTTTTTTTTATTTCTTCAAGTTACATCTCAATCACAATCCCCTCCCTACACCCCCCTCCAGTCCCACCCTTCCATCCTCCTCCCCCTCAACCCCCCCATCCTCTTCCCTTTTTTTTTTTTTTTTAGTTTAAGGTATTTCTTTTTTCCCCCCAACAGCTCTCCCTTTCAGTCCAAAAAATGGTTCTTTTTCTTATAACTATAAATACAATACAAAACAATAGAAATAAATAGGCCACAATTATAAAAGTTATATGGCTTAGCATACATTCCCAATGTCCAATCCATATGTATTTGGCACCTGACTTTAGCATTCTACTATCTAACCATCTCCATGTGTTTAAAGTTCTATATATAACTCAGCTTTCATACTAACTTGCCTCATAATTTTAAAAATATCTTCTTAGATCCAGAACACCCTCTTGATTCCTAAACAACTCAAAATTTAACTATGAGACTCTAGCTATCTATTCTTCAACCACCCCAGAGACCTGAGAGGGATAAATATATCTGATTATATAGGAAGTGCAGGGCCTGCAGCTTCCAAAACTAAGAAATGACATACCATTTCCCCTAACTCCGAGATGTCTGCCATCAGTCAGTAAAGGGTCCCACCTCATAAGGCACCGTGGAACAAGTGATGGAGACATTCATTCCAGGGAGGGAAGAAGAAGCAAATTTTTATTTTACTGGTTTGAGGTCACTGAGGATTATTTTTTTATGTTAATCATATTTTGGTAACTAATAAAATTTGTCTTCTTGGTTGGGTAATTTTTATATTTTTTATGGAGGCTTAGACTTGAGTTAGAAGGGATTTTTAAAAATCACATAAAGCTTTTATTTTTACAAATAACTAACTTAGTTGACTCAGCAGAAGTTGCTGGAAATGCCAAGAGGCTCCAGAAGTCAAAGCATAAAGAGCAGCAGACAGAGAGGGTGGGTTGGTTGGTTAGTTGGTTGGCTGGTTAGTTGGTTGGTTGGTTGGTTGGTTTTAGGGCAAGGCATAAAACCAGTTCTTCCCAGGTTGGTGTTTTACTGGGATTTACTCAAGATTTTACTTTTTTTTGTTGTTGTTTTGTTTTTCAAGATAGAGTTTCTCTGTACATCCTTGACTGTCCTGAACTCACTTTGTAGACCAGGCTGGCCTTGAACTCACAGAGATCCACCTGCCTCTGCCTCCTGAGTGCTGGGCTTACAGGCAGGCACCACCATACCTGGCAAGAGTTTGCTTTTTATAGGATATGGAAGGGTGCTTCTTAAGAATGAGAATGACTTGCATCACAATTTTAAAAACATCCCCTCTCAGGTCTCTGATGTGGTTGAAGAATAGATAGCTAGAGTCTCATAGTTAAATTTTGAGTTGTTTAGGAATTAAGAGGGTGTTCTGGATCTAAGAAGATGTTTTTAAAATTGTGATGCAAGGTAGGATGGAAGCTGAGTTGGATATAGAACTTTAAACTCATGGAGATGGTTAGATAGTAGAATGTTAAAATCAGGGGCCAAATACATATGGACTGGACATTGGGAATGTATGCTAAGCCCTATAACTCTCATAATTGTGGCCTAATTATTTCTGTTGTTTTGTATTGTATTTGTTGTTATAAGAGAAAGAACCATTTGTTGGACTGAAAGGGGGAAGTGTTCGGGAGAAAAAAATATACCTTAAACTTACAGAAAAAAAAAAAAAAAGGAAGTAGATAGGGGTTGAGGGGGAAGAGGATGGGAGGGTGGGACTGGAGGGGGGAGTAGGGAGGGGATTGCTATTGAGATGTAACTTGAAGAAATAAATGAATTAAAAAAAAGAATGAGAATGAACACTGATTCTGAAGGTGAATGTGTAAATTGTCAGACTGCTGTATACACAGTTGCACTGCCAGCCGAAGCCTGGGGAAGGTGGCCAGCTCTGCTCTGAATGGCACCCAGGGCTGCTGGAGCCTGCAGGGCAGGGAAGCCCCTGTGGCTGCCAGCTGGGTCAAAGCTGCCCAAGACTGAGCTCTGGTTCCAGAAGAGCCCTCTCTCCGGCTCACACTGTAGGAACCTGGTCCACAGCAGAACATCCCTTTGTGTGCATGAGTTGTCTGGATGTTTTCCAGGAATGGGAAACTATATGAAGTTAACCAATGTCCCCTAGTGGCCACAGTTATCTTGCCACTGTGCCACCAGTGCCAGCACAACAGTGCGATGTAAATCACTGCTCCCAATGTTCTAGCTGAGGCCTGGGCACTGTCCTGTGCTAATTCAGCTTGTGTCCAAGGAAGGGTGAGGGAGACCACAGGGTTCCATGTTCCCACACAAGAGTGGCATGCCACAGATCTGCGTCCATTCCACCTGCTTCCCCCACTTGATTAAAGTTACCTGTTGTCTCCTTCCACTCCAGGATTTATTCTTGGGCTGTGATTTATGTGTAATATAAAGCCAGTTCTTTCTATCACAAGCTGGATGTTTTGGGACAGATCCAGTTCTGGCTAGAAATAACACAGTCACAAAGCTTTTCAGTGTGTGTGCCAGTTTATTAACAACATAAAGATAACAAGAGTCTATCACCAAAAGATTGCCTTTGAAGGCCGGGGAACCGTGCCTATGCATTTCCTCCCCCTCCCCGCCTTTGGCAAAGTCCCATTAATTTTGTTGAAGGTTTTATTTTCTGCTGAAAATGCAGGAAATTTAGACAACTTTCTTGGAATCCCCCCCAAAACTAATACAAACAAGATACATATGCTTCTCTTAAGGAAACTAAAAATAAATGATTTGAAACTGTATAAATTCCCTCTTAAAAGGAAAAGGAAGTTTATAAAATGAGAGGCAACTCTGAATGTTGTTAACTGGGTAAAATATTCCCACAACCACCGACTTAGCCATCAATATTGAATTACTATTTAACATAGAGTTGTTGGGCTTGTGTCCCTACATGAACAGACAATCAGAAATAGCTGAGACTGGGATTGTTCGCTCAGGATCCTTATTTCTTTTTTCTATTTTTTGTTTTTCTTTTTTTGTTGTTGTTGTTTTGTTTTTTTGTTTGTTTGTTTGTTTGTTTCCTGTGTAACAGAGGCCTGACTGTCCTGGACTCACTTTGTAGACCAGGCTGCCCTCGAACTCACAGAGATCAACCTGCCTCTCTGCCTCCTGAGTGCTGGGATTAAAGGTGTGTGCCACCACTCCCAGTAGGATTCTTATTTCTGCATTGGAATTGTGCATATGCATGTGCACGTACATAGACACACACACACACACACACACACACACACACACACACACACACACACACACACCTTGGCTTGCTGACTTTTGGTCTGGGCTTCATTCCTGCCATGCAAACTGCGTGTACTAAAAAGAGCAGGCTGTGAATCAAAAAAGCATACATTTTTGTTCTGAATACTTTATTTCTCTACCCATGAGCCATCACATGGGCTTCTGTTTTGTTTTAGTTTGATTTTTTTTTTTTTTTTGGATTTTTTTCGAGACATGGTTTCTTTTTGTAGCCCTGACTATCCTGGAACTCACTCTGTAGACCAGGCGGCCTGGAATTCACAGAGATCCACCTGCCTCTGCCTCCCTAGTGCTGGGATTAAAGGTGTTGAGCTACCATGCCTAGCCACGTGGGCTTTTGTATTTAAGATAGGGATTTCTGTAGACTAGCCTAGATTGGGAGATCTTCCTGCCTCTGTCTTGAGAATTGCTTTGTTTTATGTTTGCGTTTCTTTTTTTTTTTTTTTGGTTTTTCGAGACAGGGTTTCTCTGTTTAACAGCTCTGGCTGTCCTGGACTCGCTTTGTAGACCAGGCTGGCCTCGAACTCGCAAAGATCCGCCTGCCTCTGCCTCCCAAGTGCTGGGATTAAAGGCGTGCGCCACCACTGCCCGGCTTATGTTTGCGTTTCTTATACAAGGTCTGGAATATGGCTGGCCTGGAACTCACTACGTAGTATATATAGACCAGACTGGCTTGGAACTCAGTGAGATCCTCCTGCCTCAGTATCCTGAGTGCTGGGATTAAAAGGATGCTCAAGCACACTTGACTAACTTTCTTAGTTTTAAGTAAGCCAAAACTTACTTTCATTATTTTATTTTAAGATTTTTGTTTTAAATGTGTATGAGTGTTTGCCTGAATGCATACCTGACAGCCATCAATCAGTAAGAAGAGACTGTCAGATCCCGGAATTGGAGTAGCAGATGACTGTGGCCTCCGTGTGGATGCTCAGAGCTGAACCTGGATCCTCTTTGAGAGCAGCAAGCACTCCTAACCACTGAACCATCTCAGGGCCCCATACTTTATTAAATTTTAGCTGGTCCTTTAGGGGATACTGTATAGAAAATTGATTTATACTGTATAATAAAATAAACTTTATAAAAAGAATAGGTTTGTTTTCTTTTAAGGTAACCGTGTTCCCTCTATTCTCTTAGTCAGTTCTGCCAGAGATACAGTTTGAGCTGTAAGGCTGTTGGTCAAGCTGACATGGTGATGTAATCTCAATCCCAGCACTCTCTTGAGTTTGAGACTAGGTTAGTCTGCAGAGATAGTTCCAGGACAGCCAGGACCACACAGGGAAACCCTGTCTTGGAAAAAAAAAAAAAAAAAAAACTAAGAAATGTGATTTTTAAGTTGTTTGTCTTTTTTTTCTCATTTAATATTAATATCTAAAGTAAAAAATGTGGGCTTTTTAAAGTACTTCAAAGTCTACACGTTCCCAGTTTGGAAAGTAGTCATGTGCTTCTCTTAGAATCCCCCTACTCCTCCCCATGTTGCACAGGTTCAAGAGCTTTACAAAGCTACTGAATTGGAGCTTGGTGTAAAAATATCTGCTAGGAGGCTGAGGGGCAGTTCAATGTCAGCTCATGCTTACTGTGCTCAGGGTCTGGAATTCAGCCCCCAGCACCATTTTTAAAAAACTGAGCAGTGTGGAATGGGATGATTAAATAACCTTTTAGATCTATCTGAAGTAAGTCCTGGGATTTGGGTGGTACTGTCATTAAAAATGTGCACCCCAATTAATTTCATGCTAATTTTTCATCCTTTTACAAGTAGTGATTATTGCCTAATAACGCTTTTTAGAAATGAAACAAGAGTTTTATTGGTTTCCTATTGTGTATTGTGATACCTGCCTCAGATTCCAGTCAAAGTGGTAACTTGATGATTAAATTAAGTGGCAGATTGTATTTATTGGGATATTGTTTCTTGGAAATTAGAATTAACCCAAAGTTTGGTACTTTTGTTTTGAGCGAGTCTGAATCCCCCCGGCATGTAATTTACCCTGATTGTCTCATGGTCTGCTTGGTGCCCGGAAGCTACAGCTGATCTTCCAGCAGGGATATGCAGCCTGCAGAGTAGCTTCTAGGAAACAACACAGTAGGAACCCCAGCTGTTTCTTAAAGGATAATTAAAGTTGTTAGCAAAGAACTGCTGCCATTTAAAATGGAAATAAACTTGTTGCCAGAACTGTATATTCAAGAACAGGCTGGTTGAACACTGGGATGAACATAGGGAAGGAGGGAACCTAGCCTATGGCGGCCACCAGCCTTAGTGCACAGCAACCTCGGAGCACACTATAGGACCACACTGTAGACTTCTAATTCAAGACTGAGCTAAAGAGTTTCCACATTGATAAAATGATGTATATAGCAGTTGTTGGTACAGTTTTAGGGACATAATTAAAACCGATCCATATAGATATCTGACTTCAAGGCAAGCTCATTTATTCCCAAGAATTAGTACCTTTGAGAACCCTGTGGGAATAGCTATAATTGGTATCCAGCTGGTGCAGCCTTGGGCTGCCTGAGCTGTG
This sequence comes from Lophiomys imhausi, assembly GCA_907164525.1. NCBI lineage: Eukaryota > Metazoa > Chordata > Mammalia > Rodentia > Muridae > Lophiomys > Lophiomys imhausi. The sequence goes on along the minus strand of CAJQZJ010032937.1, from coordinate 3,138,572 downwards.
TGCAGTCTGCATCCAATAGGGCTAATATGCGTACTGGTTAAATATTTAGAATTTCACTCAGGGTGTGATGAAGAAAAAACAGACTTTTTCTCATGTGCTCTCATTTAGAGTCAACTTGGTATTGAGATTTTAATAATGTAAATTATTTACAATGGTATATGTTAAGATATTGATAGAAAGTTGTTATAGTCTATGACTCATCCTAAGTTAAGCTTGAACTTCTAAATTATATATAACTTCTCATTTTTATTTCCTAATCAATTCACAACATTAAAATACCAAAAGTGTCTTAAAATCTAGTAAAATTTGACATCATGTAAAATGTCTTTACTCTGTTTCCCCAAACTGTATTTCCAGTTAATCTCAATAATGATAGGAACCAAATTTTCTTGACACCTATTGTCTACATCTGCAACTAAACAGTAATACATTAATGAATAGCATTAGAATTCCCAGAGATCCAGGCATGGTGGTACATTCCTTTAATGTACTTGAGGCAGGTGGATCTCTATAAGTCCCAGGCCAGCCTGGGCTACATTGCAAGTCCCATGCTAGCCAAGACTATATAATATAGATATTACTATACCTTGTCTCAAGAAAAAAAAAAAAAAGAACTTACCAGAGAAAGTTAAATAACATACCTAGTAACTTCTTTAAATATGAGAAAGTTAGTACCATTCTGAAAGATCCTTTCTCCAGATTGAGGCACAGTAAACACTGATACACATCGGCATAGCAATGCAGCCTGTAGCCCCAGCATCTGAGAGGAGGAGGCAGAGAGGCAAAGCCAGCCTCATGACATAGTGAATTCAAGGCCAGCCTAGTCTACCTGAAACCCTGTCTTCAAAAAAAGCTAATGCACCATACCACTTCTGGGTATACATCCAAATGATTCCTCACCAAATCACAAGGAAGTTTCCCCATCTATGTTCATAGAGGCCTTATTTGTAATAGCTAGAAACTGGAAACAACCCAGATGTCCCTCAGCTGAGGAATGGATTAAAAAACTGTGGTACATCTACACAATGAAATACTACTCAGCCATCAGAAACAAAGAAATCCTACAATTTGCATCCAAATGGATGGAACTAGAGAAGCTCATCCTGAATGAGCTAACCCAGACTCAGAAGGATGCACATGGCATCTATTCACTTATAGTCAGATTTTAGCCATATAATACAGGATAACTATAGTAAAACCAAGGCACCAAAGGGAACATGAACATAGACTTTGTTTCCTGTCAATGAGACACTTTGCCCTAGTGGTGCTGCCTTGTAGGCCCCCAGTGTATGAGGAGGCCCTTGGCCCTCATATATGACTGCTGAACTGGGGTGGGGAACTGATATGTAGGGACATTCCACTCCAGAGGAGTGGGATGGAAGGGATAGGGGGTAGAGAGTGGGAAGGTGGGGCTGGGAGAGGCGGAAAGAGGACACTGTGATGGAGATGTAACCTGAAGTAATAAATAAATATTTTTTTAAAAAAGCTAATGCGGGCATGCTTATTGATTTTGAAATATTAAAGTTTCTGCTCTATATTCCCTGATTTGTATTTTAACTTGAGTGTAAGTGAGCAAGCCCTGATTGTTTTGGCAAATTACTTAAACATGGGGAATAAACTAAGCTATCAGCACATAGTTAATCTTGGAAATGTGAATATATCATGACTTACACTTAACTAAATTGATGTGTAAAATGTTCATTAGCATAAAATTCAGAAATTTGGCAACTTGGCATGGTCCTGAAGTAATTAACTCTAAAGTATATTTTTCTAAAAGGGACTCAGATTATCCTGAAACTCATCCCTCCTCTAAGTAGGAAGGCAGGACAACTAGAAGAACATTCTGACGAATGTCACTATCATTTGTGAAGTTGGAAGCTGATCTCCCACTTTGGTCTGAAAACATAAACTTATAGATGCTCATTACATGAAGGCACTCAAAATACATAACTATGCCCAAAACTGAGGTCAGTATTCTTGATGAGCCCCAAACAAAACAAGCAATTTTGGTGGAGAACAGATTGGCCCATGAGCTGCTGGCCATGGAACCTGGCAGGAGGCCGGGGTAGCAGGGGAGGTCAGCTGTGGCACAGCACTGGAAGAGCCTCAGAGAAGGCAGCACAGGCATGCGCAGACTCCCATCTGAGAAGAACTGGGCAGGTGGCTCAGCAAAAGCCTTGCTGGTTGCTTACTATGGGTTCTGCTGTTGTATAGTCATTTTACAGTCAGATTCAAAAGACTGTTGTCTTAATTACTATTCTCAACACACATTCCTGAGCACCCTCCCCACAAAAAAACTACCCGGTTTAAGAAGAGAGTTTGTTTGACTCACAGTTCAGAGGAACACAGCTCTTCATGTGGGGAAGCAGGATGACAGCATTGTAGCCTCAACTAGGGAGCAAAGAATGCTGGGACTTAGCTGTCTTTCTCAGTTTCCCTTTTTACTCAGCCTCAGGCCCCAGACCGTGAGATGCTGGCACCCACATTCAGGAGTACACCTCCCTGGAGACTCCTTCAAAGACATGTGTAAAGGCATGTTCCCCAGGAGAGTCCAAATCCAGTCAGACTGAAAGTGGAGATGAACCACCACAGCTGTGAACTCTGAGGTGACAGTGGCAAAAACCCCGGCTCTGTCCCTGCAGACACAAAGTTGAAATGCAGTCTAGAGCACTGAGTTCATGCTCTTTCTCTAAAGTTAGAGTGCAGTGTGGAACACTGAGGCATGCTGATGTGAGGACTTTCTTGGAGGGGTCAGACTTCAGGGCTGTCTACACTGTGGCAGTCTATGATTTAGAGTACAAGCAAGGATCTGAAAGAGGGAGCTAAGTAGACTGCAGATGTTCCTCTGTATTTAATTTATTATATGAAATTCAGTTGTCTCATACTAAGTTAAAAAATATTCTAACTCCATCCCTTAATAATTGATGAACCTAATTCTAAAATTCTTGACAAAAATCTTGAAGGGCATTCCTGTGTAATCTTTCCAGTGCTGTTAAAATTATCAGTGGTCAATTGTATTTTGGTTACTTCTGTGGCACACTGACTCCTTTGTTGGAATTTTCTTTCTTCACAAGGCACAGGACCTCAGTGTTATTGAGGAAGTGATTCGGATGATGCTGGAGATCATCAACTCCTGCCTGACAAATTCTCTCCACCACAACCCAAACTTGGTGTACGCCTTGCTCTACAAACGCGACCTCTTTGAGCAGTTCCGAACTCATCCTTCATTCCAAGACATAATGCAAAATATTGATCTGGTAAGTGTACATGGAGGCAGTTAGTCTCTGTTTTCTTATTATTCTTTTTTGACAAAAGATCCACTGTATAGCCCAAGTTGTCTTCAGACTCAGATTCTTCATCCTCTTGGAGCATCCTCAGAAGCACTGGGGTTTATAGGTATGGTCACCACACCCATCATAATTCTTTTTTAAGTAGAAAAGGTGAGAAAGTTAAGTTTAGCAAACTGTGTTAAGAACTGTCTACCGGCCGGGCGGTGGTGGCGCACGCCTTTAATCCCAGCACTTGGGAGGCAGAGGCAGGCGGATCTTTGTGAGTTCGAGGCCAGCCTGGTCTACAAAGCGAGTCCAGGACAGCCAGAGATATTCAGAGAAACCCTGTCTCGAAAAACCAAAAAAAAAAAAAAAAAAAAGAACTGTCTACCAAACAGTGAAGCCCTTTGAACATGAACTCTGTTTATACTTGCTGGTGCATTCTATCTGAGCATGTGTTTTTTTCTAGCAGTCGTATTCTGTGTGTGTGGGGTGTGTGTGTGTGTGTGTGTGTGTGTGTATTAAATACCCACACTTAATAGAATAGAGTATATGGTTTCTTTAATACAAGTTTCTCTGTGTAGCCCTGACTATCCTAGAACTAGCACTGTAAACCAGGCTGGCCTCAAACTCACAAAGATTTGCCTGTCTCTGCCTCCCGAGTGTTGGGATTAAAGGTATTCACCACCACTGCCTGGACGAATATCTCCAATTTTAATACCTGTCTGGCCTATATTATAGATATCCTAAAATGTATTTAACTATTATTATGTTATTGTTCATTTTTGTTATTTCCAGTGTTTCTTAGCAACTTGTAACTAATGAGCAGTTTGTAAATAAATTATCTCACATTTCAAATTATAATTTTGGTCTCTTTTTGTTTGTTTAGTTTTTGACACAGGGTGGCTTAGACTCCCTGCATAGTTGAGATTTGCTTTGATCCTCCTGTCTCCATCTACCTTTTAAGTTCTGGGATGATGGGTGTATGCCATCATGCCTGGCTTATTTATAGTATAGTTTTAGGGGTTTTTTGTTTGTTTGATTGGTTTTGGGTTTTTCAAAACAGGGTTTCTCTGTGTAATAGCTCTGGCTGTCCTGGATTCTCTTGGTAGACCAGGCTGGCCTCAAACTCACAGAAATCCACTTGCATCTGCTTCCTGAGTGCTGGGATTAAAGGTGTGGGCCACCATGCCTGGCCATTACAGACAGTTTTGAACTGCCATATGGGTGCTGGGATTTGAGCCCTCTTTTGGTATAGTTTTAAAACTGGGATTTTACTGATTCTCACTATGAGAGGATATATATTTTCAAGATTCAGTTCAAGCTGCCAAATTGCTTTCTAGAAATATGATATGATTTTTTCTATTCTTTTTTTAATGTTTATTTGTTACTTCAAGTTACATCTCCATCACAGTCCCTCCAACCCCCCCTCCTGGTCCTACCCCCCCATCCTCTCCCCCTTCTCCCAGAACTTATAATTCTTTTTTTTTCATAATTAGGCCTCAGTTATGAAAATTATAAGGTATATCGTACATTCCCAATGTCCAGTCCATACATATTTGGCAACTGGTATTAATATTCTATTATCCATCTATCTCTATGAGTTTAAAGTTCTATACCTAACTCATTTTCCATCCTAACTTGCATTACCAACTTAAAACAATCATTCTTAGACCTAGAACATCCTTTTAATTCCTAAACAACTTAAAATTTAACTGTGAGACTATAATTATCTAGTCTTCAACCACATCAGAGACCTGAGAAGGATAAATATATCTGAATAAACAGGAAGTATAGAGCCAGCAGCTTCCACAACTAAGAAATGACAGACAATTGGCTGCCTGGATAGTCCCCAATTTCTCTCCATACATTAGAGCATCTATCTTCAGCCTCTTGGCCCAGTATCTCTGACAGACATCATTTGTAAAGGAGGAATTATGAAGGACTTGCCTACCATGTCTTGGCAGAGCTAGGCTGTCGACTTACAATTTTTTGATATTGAGACATGTTAGCTCCTGACAACACCCCCTATTCTACTCCAAGTAGAGGATGAGAATCGAAGAATGTACATTTGGAGATGGTTGCATTGGTGGCAAACCTGTCACTGGGCAAGAAAAATCCCTTGCTTCAACTATAGACAGAATGCTGTCCAAAAAGTACAAAACTTGGAAGAAATATGATTTTTATGTCTGTGTATCATCATGTGTTTCCACAGGTGGCCCATGGGACACTGTGTTTTTGTCACTTTGAGGGTTAAAATTTAATATTTGTCATTTTTATAGCAAAAATATGGTATTTCATCATTTTAATTTCTCTAGTATGCTTAGACATTTTTATTTATCTGAACTTCTACTTGCTGTCCTCTCCAAAAACAATTTCGCCAATTTTTTTTTTTTTATTGCTGTTAGTGGTTTCAAATTCATTGGGGTCCATAAATACTTCTTAAGTAGCTGGTATGATTCACAGAGTATCCTTGTGTTTGTCACATTTAGAAAGACATTTACTAGTTAGGTTGTCCTACCAGCCTAGCTATATAATTCCACTAAGAATGTGCATGTGGGTATCTTCCACTGCAGCACCTGTCTTTATTAGTTAGCGTTTGGTGGCTGTGACTAAGATGCCTGCGAAAACAACATAAAAGAAGATGTGTTTTAGCTCACAGCTTCTGAATTTCAGATTTAGTCCTCACTGACATAACAGCAGAACACATGGAAGAGGAGACTGTACCTCACAGTGAACAAGAAGCAGAGAGTAAAGCAAGGAGTGAGGACCAGGCTTAGCCTTCAGAAGCCCAGCCCGCCTTCTGATGTTTACACACCTCCCAGAACAGCACAGCCAGCTAGGGACCAAACATTCAGCACCTGACGCTCGTAGAGTTGCCAGGTGATGTGTCAAACCACAGGATGTACCATAGGGAGCTCCCATTTCTAGTCTGTGGTTCTACTACGTGTAGTTTTATCATCCTATAATGGCATATCATTATTTGACCTTGTAATTCCTCTATTGCTAATGAGGATAGGCAAATCTCATGTAGATTTAACATTTGGATTCCTGTTTTGTGTTGCTCTACTTAAATCTTTCAACAGACTGGGTGTGATGGTGCTCACCTTTAATCCCAGGACTGGGGAGGCAGACAGATGGATCTCTGTGAGTTTGAAACCAGCATGGTCTCCATAGTGAGTTCCAGTGGGCTTTGAGAACCAGGACTACTCAAAACTCTTTTGCCAGTTTTTCCACTGAGTTATCTGTTTGTGCCTTATTCATACTACAGTCATGCTGCAGATTTGAGGCCTTTCTTGGTGACTATTGTACATGTGTGATCACTAACACAGCTCCAGACTTCCTGACAGAACCAGAAACTCCTCTCAAAATGATCAAACAGCAAGCAATCTGCTGCTTTCTTCCCTTGGACTCCTGCTGTCTGCTGCTGCCACTGTACACTGATACTTCTGAGCAACTGGGGTGGCCTTGTGGGAATTTCTTCTCTGTTCTCCTTTTATCTAGCTGCTTCCTGTGCCCTCCACCTTCTGTTGGTAGAGCATGCATACATACTACAGTAGTTTTCTGGGGGAGAGGTGATATGAGATCACTTTTTTTTTTTTTTTTTGGTTTTTCGAGACAGGGTTTCTCTGAATATCTCTGGCTGTCCTGGACTCGCTTTGTAGACCAGGCTGGCCTCGAACTCACAAAGATCCGCCTGCCTCTGCCTCCCAAGTGCTGGGATTAAAGGCGTGCGCCACCACCGCCCGGCGAGATCACTTTTTAATTGATATATAATGTACATACAGGGTAGAGTATGGTATTTCAATATATGTATGTGTGGTCTGAGGATACGACTCACTGATTAAAGCATGTGGTTTGCAAGATTGACAACTGGAATTTGGATCCAGCAGTCCACCTGTAACTCCAGTCCCGGAGGTCAAAGAGGAGGTTCTAGAAAGTAAGGTGGCCAGAGAGATTAGCCTTATTTGTGAGCTTATTGATTCAGAGACCTTGCCTCCGTGAGTAAGGGAAAATGTGTTGGTTTGACTGAGAATGCCCTCCCTGGGATCATATATTTGAATACTCGATCCCCTGCTGGTAGAACTGTTTGGGAAGTACTAGGAGATATGGCTTTGTTGAGGGAAGTGTGTCACTGGGGAGGCTTTAAGGTTTTAAAGCTTTTTACTTTTCACTTTTAAGGTTTCAGAAGACTTACACCATCCCCAGTGACAGTCTTCCCATCTCCCTTTCTCTGCACCTTGTGGTTGCGTCTCCAAATGTGAGCTTCCAGCTACTGCTCCAGTGTCGTCTCTACCATAAAAATCATGGACTCTAATCCCTTAAAAGCATAAGACCCAAATTATACACTTTCTTTTACATGTTAGCTTGGTCATGGTGTCTTTTCACAGCAAGGATGATTTCCCATAACAACTTCAGGCTCTCACATACATGTGCTCATTTGTACCCCCACACTCATACAAACATGCATGTATACACGTGAAAATGGGAGGGTATAGTGATCAAATATTCTCCAACATATATCATTTCTTTATGTTGAGACCACTCACAGTGTTCATTTCTAGATATTTTGAAATACAATTTTTTAGGTATTTTAATTCTGGTGTGTAAAAATATTTTTTATATTTTGTGTGTGTGTTTGTGTTGCATGTATGCGAGAGTGTGTGCCTATGTGCCATAGTCAGCATCTCAGGTTAGTTCTGTCTTATTTGAAATAGGGTTTCTTTTTTTTTTTTTATACTAATGAATCAAATTTAATCTTATTTTTGTATCAATATACAAAATTCTATACCAATGTATCAAAAGATAACCTTATTTAAGGAATAACAATAATTTTAAGTTTCAGAGCAGATTCAATAATCTATCCTTATATCTTATCATTTCTATATTATATACATATATTCCCCCTCTTTTTCTTTTCAAGTCTTTTCCCACTATATAAGAGAAAGGATAGAGAAAAGAAAGAGATCTCCAAAGTCTAACTTCCTATACCTTGCTTAACAAGACCATATAACAATTTGTAATCATTACCCCTAAACAACATCCATCATCCACCCCACTTTTTGGGATTGGGACGACGCTCTCTTAAAACTTCTTCCTGCTGAATTGGGTCGCAGAAAACCTGTTTAGGGGCCCAAATAAAATGAAAAAAAAAATGATTAAGCAAGTAAATTGTAACATTTGTTGTCCAGTCTCTATGTGCTCAGCAATTTGAATGTTCTGAGCAATTTGTAGTTTGAAGCTGGACTTTGGTAGGAAAGTTCAGGGCTCTGTTGAAGTCCTGTCTGGAACAGTCTTTGAGGCTGGGCCATTCCAGAAAGCTGTTTAAAGTTGTCCTGGATGCATATTTTGGAGGAAACATCTATTGAGGCAGTCTGTGAGGCTGGATCATTTGGGTTACTTGTCTCGTCTTCTTTGGACTCAGGTCCCGTTCTTCTGAAAGTATATAACTTCTCACAAGTAACATAGTTCTGCAATTACCAAAATGCCTTGGATGTGCAGGATGCACAAATCAATGAAGGAATATTTTGTCCCCTTGGACTGCCATTTTTCACGATATGCTGATGTTCCTGGCCATGTGGAGTGAGGTTCTTTTCTCTAACCCATGGTATGTGCCTCCTCCTTCCTGCTTCTGGCTGGAATTCCTTCTTCTTCCTGCTGCTGGCTGGAATCGAAATAGGGTTTCTTTGTCACCACTGTGTGTCACAGGCTACCTGACCGGCAACCTTACAGGGCTTCTCCTGTCCCTGCCTGCCTGCCATCTTACACAGGAACACTGGACTTACAGACAAACGCTGCCATGCCCAGCTTGGTTTGTCTACTGAGAATCTAAACTCAAATCTCAATGACTGAGCCATCTTTACCACCCTGAAAATGTTTCATTCTTCCATTTCTCTCTAGGATTTTTGGTCTCTTCATCCTTGTGAAATGTCATGATTTTCTGTACCTTGGTTGTCATTAGTCACTTTTAGACTAAGGATTCATGTTCATTGGTGTCAAATTTGAGGGGAATTTCTTCACTGCTATTTCTCTGCAAAACCCTTGTTCTTAGCGCCTTCTCTCATTAGGATCATTAAACCTTGTTTCTCAGGCTGATCATTGTTCTCTGGTAAGAATCATCAGGCTTCTACCAGGGCTCTCAGCCTGTCTGCAGGGTTTAAAGGCCGCTTCAAGTTTGGATAGGAGTAGGGAATGGCTTCTAAGTGGACACCTCTTTGCTTTGTGAGTGGTACCTGGATATTGGCATAGTGTCTGATCAGGCTTCTGATGTTTAATACACTCTTTATCCTAAAAGGCAATTTACCAGATCAGTCTGTGGTGTGGATTGGTGAGTAACAAACCCAAGTCAGCTTTGGTCCTTAACTCCTTCCACTCCAGACTCTAAGCACAGAACAAAATAACTGCTGAGTCCCCTGAACCCTCAGAATATCTGTGAATGGAGCTTCAGAGGAGAGTGATGTCCCTCACCTGCCCTGCAAAATGGGGGGGGGGGGGAGAGAAAGAGAGAGGGAGAGGGAGACAAAGAGAGAACACAACCAGACCATTTTGTTTCCTGGTGTAGTAGTACAGATCTCTGATCCCAGCATTCAGCAGGCTGAAGCTCAAGTATTGTGAGTTCAAGGCTAGCCTCAAAAACATTAGATGACCCTAGAGGCAGGAGGAGGGAAGGAAAAAAAAAAACAGCCCTGCCGGTAGTCTAATTAGTGCTTTCCCATGTCCCTCAGGGTTGCAACTAGAGCAAAACTGGAGCTGCATCTCACCCTCCCCTTCTTGTGTCTGTGTCATGAGGTCTGTACCATGTGGGTGTGTACCCTAGCTGCAGGCATTCTTGTACAATTGCTACCCTGCAGCCATGATGCAGAAACCCAATACATATGTTTATTTCTTCAACTGAGACTTGACATTTTAGATAGTTCTTTAAATCCTCACCATTATGAACCAGTTCTCCACAGTGACTCGGGGACTTGTATTTGCATCTATGAGAACCTCTTCAAGTCATATCTCAAGTACTTCTTTTCTAGGGTGCAGAGAAAGAGCCCAACAGCGGACAGTGTTTGCTTAGCATGTAGGAAAACTTGGGTTTGAGCTTAGCCCTTGGTTGGTAGCACAAAAATATTTTTTCTGGTTCCAAATCCTTCTTCTTAACTCTGGGTCTAATTTTCATAAACTCTTACTTTGATTTATTTTTTAATGTGTATGGATGTTCTGCATACATGTGAGTATGAGTGCCACATGCATATAATGCTCAAGGGGGCCGGCCAGAAGAGCAGGTCGCATCCCTTGGGACTGGAGTTACAGTTGGTTGGGAGCCAACATAACCACTGAGCCATTTCTCTTCCCCATAATCTACTTTAAAAATTGAAGGATATTAGTGTTAATAAAATCATAAAACAAATTGTTAGCCAAGGGAATACCCATCCCAAGTTGTTCCTGTCTTCCGTAATAAGGTGATTTTTGAAAACTATAGCCTGTAGTTTATAGTTTAAGATTTTATGTTAACTGTATGCTTTGGTATATGAAGCATGTAAACAACAGGGATGGAGGCATGAAGCTCCAGCTCTGATCCTAACTCTCAGTAAAAGGTACCCAGAGCCTAGCCACTCCATCCCATCCTCAGCACACGCCAAGTTAAAGACTAGACTGCAACCCCAGTTAAAGACTAGACTAGACTTCTAAATGGAAATTGCTCTTCCCTGGGAAAGCAGCTGTATAGAGCAGAATTCTTTTGACAAATTCATTTCTGGTTCTTGTTTGTACCCTTTTTCGAAGTGTAAAACACTTATATTTAAGATTCATGATTCTCATGAGTTAAAGAGCTAACAAAACCCTTTCTCAGAGTGCATTAGAAATTGTGTTAAACTGCTCCTAGCTCAGCTTCCTGGAAAGCTAGTGAAGGAGGGATGTCATAAGCAACCCACTGCAGTGCAAAGCTATGATAAAATGGCATTTGATTGACAACCTGTGTCTGCACCAGGAAGAGCTATAAATACCCTGTGAGAAGCAATAGTTTGGGACTTTTGAAAGTAAGAGATCTCATGACCAAGTATGTCCTTTATAGAGACCCAGAAGCTTAAACTGTTGGTTTCTCTTGGGCACGTTTGTCTAAGATGGAATGGCTGCTGCATCCACCCACAGTAGTCTCATTCTCTTGCATCTGAGCTGTCATTGAGGAGACAGAGATTACCTATGAAGCTACTATAGGGACTTTCACCTGGGCCTGATGGCACAAGTTTGCAATCAGAGCTCCTCAAGAGGCTTAGGCAGATCCTTAGGCAGAAGGACGACAAGTTCAAGGCCTGCCTGCATACAAAGAGGATCCCCAAGAGAATCCTCTGTCTTCTGTCCTTTTACCCTTTTAAGTCAGTCTAATGACAGTTGTGGCCTTTTATGCCCAGATGCTTTGATGTATGATTATGCCTACAAGCACCGCCCAAGAGTGGATATTTCCGTGATGAAGCACTCTTTTCTTCCATTTGTTTCTAAGTGTATCTTTTTCAAGCTCCAAGAATAGTCTTTGTTTTCCAAGTTTGTTTAGATCTTTGCATTATAAGAATGTTTAATAATGATAATCCTTGCCATCTTCCATGTCTCTACTCTGCGTCATTGCATTCACTGGCTGTCCTCTTCCTAGCCTAGCTTGCTTCTTCCAGTTTCCTGCTCCATACTGTCCTAATTAGGGTCACTATTGCTACGATGAAACACCATGACCAGAGCATACTGGGGAGAAAGGGGTTACACTTCCATATTGCTGTTCATCATCAAAGGAAGTCAGGACAGGAGCTGAAAGAGGGCCGGGACCTGGAGGCAGGAGCTGATGCAGAGGCCATGGAGGGGTGCTGCTTACTGACTTGCTCAGCCTGCTTTTTATAGAACGCAGGACCACCAGCTCAGGGATAGCACCACCCTCATCTATCACTACAGCTGGATCTTACGGAGCCATTATCTTTTTTTTTTTTTTTGGTTTTTCGAGACAAGGTTTCTCTGTGTAGCCCTGGCTGTCCTGGACTCACTTTATAGACCAGGCTGGCCTCGAACTCACAAAGATCCACCTGCCTCTGCCTCCCAAGTGCTGGGATTAAAGGCGTGCGCCACCACCGCCCGGCCGGAGCCATTATCTTAAGGTTCTCTCCTTTCAGATAACTCTAGCTTATGTCAAAGTTGACATCAAATTAGCCAACACACACACCTTCCCATCTTCCTCCTCCCTCACCTCTCCCTTCACTTCCTGTCTCTCCCTCTCTTCCTTCTTAGGTGGTCTCTTCAGTGTATACCATAGATGGATAATTGTATGTACCTGCAATCTCTTGGTGGGGGGGGGTGCTGTTTAATTTCCAGTACTTTCCATTGTGATAGCTAAGGGTTTCTTTGTGTTTCTGACAGACTCCTAACCCAGAGCCAGAAAACCCCTGTGGTCACAGATATGATGATGGTCTTTTGTGAGTTAACACATCTTTTGGATGATTTAGTTTTAAATTTCTGTTTAAGTCATTTGTTTCTTCATTTTTTTCTTTTATTGCATGCTTGCCTATCATTTGTATGTTTTTGCTTAATCTTCATTACAAGATAAACCTCTGAGATGTATTACAAAATGAATCCTCAATCTATAGATAATGAAACAGGTTTAGAAAGATCAGGTTGCTCACAGCTGTGTAATGAAGAAGCAACAGAGCCAGAACTCAAGGTCTAATAGTAAGGCCCAGGCTGCTCACCATGCCGCCCTCCTGACCAGTCAGCAAAAGACTCTTCAGTTTCTCTTTGATTTGCCTCTTTATTCCCTAGAACCATGTGATCTAACCATACACACAAGCTGGAAGCTCTTACTGTGTCCTCTCTCCTTCAAGCTCACACCCTACAGAGTCCCATCAGTGTGTATTGCAGCAGTGGACAAAATGAGAAATACTGTTGGTGGTCCGGCTACCGGTGCGTTTTAGAATATCTCTGAGAGTTGGGTTGGAGGATCACAAGTTCCAGGCCAACCTGGGATACTTGACAAAAACAAGGGAGGAAAAAAAAGGCCCTAAGGAGTTTTACATTTTATAAGGACATACATAAACCATCTACAGATTTAAACTATAACCGTTTCTAACTCAGTGTGTTCAGAAAGGATGCAGAGCATATTGGAGGTGAGCAAATGAGGCCTTACTGCAGAACAAATGCATGGAAGTAAAGCAGGGTGTGCAGTTGTCCTTATATCTATGGTTACTTGCCCAGCATTGTTGGAATGAGCCATTTCACAACACTTAACCTATATTCAGCAAGTATGCAATGTCTAGATTTGGCAGTATACTGCATTTCAGTTCACAAAATTAATAGCTAGAGCATTCTGAACGCACCCTGAACACACCCTTGTTAGTGATGTTCGATGCTGATCTCCCTGTCCCCACCTCCATCCCCTGGAGGCAGACAGCCCTAGAATAGAAGGGAAGTAGTTGGTGGGGAGTCACTTTGCTAGTAAGTCACTCTGCCACTAGAATCCAGCTCTTTCCGTCCTAAATCCCATGACTTCAACATCACTTGGAGAGACTTAATACTCAAAATGAATAAGGTTTCCAACAATCAAACAACTTTTTGCTAGATACTATAATCAAAAATAGCACTGGGTACATTGAGAATCTATTTTTTAAAAAACATTTATTAATTCAAGTTATATCTTGATCACAGCCCCCTCCCTCCTCCCCTCCCAGTCTCACCTCCTACCCTCTTCCCCCTTTCCCTCCTATCCTTCTCTTTGGGTGAAGTGGTCCCCACATAACAAGCCCCCTCAGTTCTTCAGACACATGAGGGCTAAGAGCTTCATCTTACTCTGGGACCCATAATGGCATCCCAGCTAGGGTAAGGTGCCCACTAACAGGCAACAGAATCCATGACTGAGATGTGCACCCCCCACCACTTGCTAACGGATCTGTATGAAGACTAAGTTGCCTATCATCTATATATGTATATGGGGAGGGGCTAGGTCTAGTCTAACCTTTTTTTCTTCTTCTTTTGATTAATGTTTCAGTCTCTGTAAGCCTCTGGAGGCTTAGGTTGGTTGGTTCTGTCTCCTCTGAGTCTCTATTCCTCCTCCCTCTCTTATATAGGACTCTCAGAGCTCTACCTAATGTTTGGATGTGTGTCTCAGCATCTGATCTACTGCTGGGTGGAATTTCTCATAGGATAATTATGCTAGGTTCCTGTTCCTTTGTGTCTGTGTATTGTAGGATAGTTATCCTGTACTATATGGCTAACATCCAGTTATATGTGAATAGATGCCATGTGCATCCTTCTGAGTCTGGGTTAGCTCACTCAGGATGGGCTTCTCTAGTTCCATCCATTTGGCAGCAAATTGCATGATTTCGTTGTTTCTGATAGCTGAGTAGTATTCCATTGTGTAGATGTACCACAGTTTTTTTTATCCATTCTTCGGTTAAGGGACAGACATCTACGGGTTGTTTCCAGTTTCTAGCTATTACAAATATGGCTGCTATGAACATAGATGAGGAAATGTCCTTGTGGTTTGGTGAGGAATCATTTGGATGTATACCCAGGAGTGGTATGGCTGGGTCTTGAGGTAGGGCTATTCCCAGTTTTCTAAGATATCGCCAGAATGATTTCCACAGTGGTTGTACAAGTGTGCGCTCCCACCAGCAATGGAAGAGGGTTCCCTTTCTTCACAACCTCGCCAGCATGTGCTGTCATTTGAGTTTTTGATCTTAGCCATTCTGACAGGAGTGAGATGGAATCTCAGAGTCGTTTTGAGTTGCATTTCCCTGATGGACTCTTTGATCCATAGTGACAAGAACTCTGTCTGATAAAGGTGTATCAGAAACATCTCTCCTTCTTTTGTACTTTATCTCTCCTCCTCCCTAAACACGAAAACCCGGGGCTGAGCCAATATTGGCTATCGAAAACTGTTGGTGGAGGAGACAGGAATCTGCTGTTAGTTTTAGCTGATAGACTTAAGAGTTGGTATTTTTCAGTAAGATTCAGTAATGCTGAATAGCTCAGATGGGAAAGCCATCTTTGAGCACTTTTAATGTCTACAAAAGGAGGTAGATGTGTTCTTCAGGTTCCCAGATTTGTATTACCCACTGTACATACTCTTTCTGTTCAGAACAGAAGACAGCGTCATCTGACTGAATTAAGGAGCAGAATCAAGTAGTTAGGATACCATACCCAGAAGACATGAGTAATCAATCCCTAAGTAGCTGAGGCAGGAAATGACTGAAAGAGCGTGCTAATCTGGATGCGGCTCAGTTTACAGTTTACGTGGTGGTTCTGGTCCTGACCATCCTTGCTGCACTCCAGACATTCAGTTGTTTCTTTGACAGTCCCGCAAATATTCAACTGATTGAATCATAAACTTTTATTTTCTCCAAAAGGCGATTTTCTTTTCTCACAGGATTTTCTTCTCTTCAGTCTTTCATATCACAGTAAATAGTGTCAGCATCTATCCAATTGATTAAAGGGAAGAAAGAAGAAGAAAAGGAAAGGGGAATGAGAACAAATTGGAGTGGAGGCTGCAAGCTGCAGATAGAGAGTGGTTAGGAGGTCTTTCTGAGATGCATTTGAAGCAAGATTTGCAGGAAGTAGCTAGTGAGCCCTGTTGCTATCTGGGTACAGAGTGTTCTAGGCTGAGAACAGAGGGGTAAGTTAGGGTAAGGGAGAGTTGTTTGGGAAAGAAGGGAGTAGACATGTTGAGAAGATGGGCGAGGCCAGGTAATAGCTACTTCTTTGTCAGAACTCATTCAACTGTTTAATTAAAATAAGTAGAGTCGGGGCTGGAGAGATGGCTCAGCGGTTAAGAGCACTGGCTGCTCTTCCAGAGGTCATGAGTTCAATTCCCAGCAACCACATGATGGCTCACAACCATCTATAATGAAATCTGGTGCCCGCTTCTGGCCTGCAGATACACCTGCAGACAGAACACTGTATACATAATAAATAAATCTTTTAAAAAAAAATAAGTAGAGTCCTTCTATTGATCAATAAGCTATACCTCAATAAATATACTACTAAAAAAATTAATTTCTTGATAGGAGTTTCTGCCTAGGACATTGAAAAAATTTCTACTCAACAAAGAAAAAAATAGACCACAAAAACATAGGGAGGGATGTTTGTTGTTGATTTCAGGGGGTTGAGGTTTTTTGTTTATTTGTTTTGGTTTTGTTTTGTTTTGTTTGTATGTAAGAGAGATGAGGACACAAAGCAACCAGGATGCCTGGATCCCAAGAAGGGCTAGGCCTACTCCCTCACATGAGATGGCAGGACTGGATCCCGTGTGACATAGTACAGAAGGACCAGACCACTACCATACAAGTGAAAGACAGGAAGTCAAGTGTGGCTTTGAAATTTTGACTGAGAATAACAATAGCCTGAGATAGCATGACTAAACACCTTGGACACCCAGACACAGAGAACTTACACTCACATATGTTTTACAGTGAAACTGGTTTTTTCCCAAGGAGCTGCAGACATGAAATAGTACGTGTTTCTATGACCCTGCTGGGTACAAAAGTTGTTGGGGTACCACACTTTGTTGCCCTCAGGATACTTGGTTACTGAGGAAAATGGAAGAAAACAACACCTATTTGGGAGGAAGGGTCAAAAAACTACATGAGCCTCTAAGAATGTCATTAGAGGTGTCTGTCTATCCTAAAACTCACCCCCAGGTTATTTGGCTGCCATGGAAAAAAGGAAGGAAAAAGCTGAGGAAAAATGTCACACTGGATCCCAGACGTACAACTTCTTAAACACTTAGTCTTAGAAAAGCAGGTCCAGGGTAAATCAGAATCCACTGCCTTCTGCCTCTAGCCTAGCAAGTGCTGAGTCCTAAGCAACAGCCATCACTGCTGAGAAAGGACCAAGTTCCATAGTCCAAACATACAGGGACAACCAAAAGCAGGGACTGGAGCGTCACTGTTGAAAAGCCTATCCAACTGCAGATCCAAATGAGAAGGCTCACTAGATGGGGTGGCACCCTGAAAGGAGCCATAGCAACAAAAATCTCAATTACAGTTTACCGTCTGAATAGATTAGTTCATCCTCAAATCTGGTGCATTATCGAGGCCGCCCTTAGTCTCTGTAAGTTCTCCACATGGTGTCCAGTACTCAACCAAACACAGTGAGACCAAAAACAAAAACAAGAAATGACAGAATAGACTCAGTGATGATTCAGATATTAAAACTATCAGCCAAGCACTTAAATTATAATTAATATTATTAAAATGTCTAGGATGACTATCCACAAAGCATGACCCCTTCCCCCAGCCAAATCCAGACTGAGCCCTGGCTGTACAGCCTCTGAACTGGGAACATCATTGTCTCCAGTTTTAAAAAGAAGAATGCATAATAGAGCCTGTGCGGTGACTCAGAGCTTGCAATACTTTCTACCTTGTCCTTTATAGGAGAAGTTTGCCAACTCCTGACCTGGTCCAGTAGGTGACAGCATGAATAAACAGCTACAGAATCCCAGAGATGACTACTACAAGAAAAAAAAATCAAATGGGAATTCTTTTTTTTTTTTTTGGTTTTTCGAGACAGGGTTTCTCTGTGTATCTCTGGCTGTCCTGGACTCACTTTGTGGACCAGGCTGGCCTCGAACTCACAGAGATCCGCCTGCCTCTGCCTCCCAAGTGCTGGGATTAAAGGCGTGCGCCACCACCGCCCGGCCAAAACAGAACAGAGCATGATTACTGGATTTTTTTTTTTTTTTGGTTTTTCGAGACAGGGTTTCTCTGAATATCTCTGGCTGTCCTGGACTCGCTTTGTAGACCAGGCTGGCCTCGAACTCACAAAGATCCGCCTGCCTCTGCCTCCCAAGTGCTGGGATTAAAGGCATGCGCCACCACCGCCCGGCGGGAATTCTTTGAAAAAAAAAATTGCCATGACTGCCTCATCAATAAGCCTGGGTGTAGGCAAGGGGCCAGGAATATGATGTTTAAAGATAGATCACTAGAAATAATGCTCACAAACACAGTAAGGAAAATGTGGAAAATGAGAATGAATATCCAAGAACTGTAAAATAACATCAGAGAGTCCAACATACATGTAATTGGAGTGTCAGAAAGAAAAGAGAAGGAACAGGCCTAAAGAGAGAAAATCGTGTCAAAGCACAGAGCCAAGACTCCTAGGAACCCCAGGCAGGGTGAGTCCATTTAACACCCACACACTATCTAAAGTGTGAAGAATAGCGAAAATACAGTTAGAAAAAAGAGAAGGACAGACACTAACAGGAGTCTCCTTGTCAAAAACTATACATAAGACAGTGAATGACACCTTAAAATGAAATGGGGAAATCTTAGTAACCTAGAATCTATACTCCACAGAGACAATATGTAGAATCTAGAAACATAATGGAGATATTTTCAGACAGAGAAAGCCTGCTGTTATTAGAGATACACTACAAGAAATCCTAAACAAAAAGACCGTACTTGACAAAAACTTGGCTCTGCAAAAGGAAGGCAAGAGTTCCTGAATGGGGGGTGGGAGGCAATGGTGATGTTGGGCCTGAACTTGATTCCCTAGCACCATGTAAAAGCCAGGTGTGGTGGGATGCACCCGAAACCCCAGCATGGGACGGGCAGGGGGACAGGGGCAGGACAGTCCATAGGGCTTAAAATTAGCAAGTTCAGCTTCAGTGAGAGACCCTGCCTCAAAAAGGAAGGAAAAGAGCAATTGAGGAAGCTGCCTGACATTGACTCTGTCCTCCACACACAGACGACATATACCAAAAAAAGACTTCCCAAAGTGGTAAAAGTTAAAAGTGTAAAAGGCTTTTTATCACGTTGATCCATGTTGCTCGACTGTATTAATTGGCTTTCAGTCAAGCATTGTGGCTTTCCTAACACTTAGGAGGCAGAAGCAGGCAGATCTCTCTAGGTTCCAGGCTAGCGAAAGCTATGTGGTACAACCCTGCCTCAAAAACAAAACTAATAATAATAGTAATAATAATAATAATAATAATAGGTTTCTAAAAAAGGAATTAACAAATTCTGTTCTGTAAGTAGCCAAATAGTACATCTTTGAGGGCTTAGGAACTACAGTCTTATCATAACTATTCAGCTCTGAAGTTGTAGTTCAGTGGCTGCCATGAAATATAGAAACCAAATGGGCGTAGCTGTATTTCAGTAAAACTATTTGTATAAACAGACAACAGACCAAGATTCAGAAAAGGCCATTTGTTTGATTTTTTTTTTTTTTTTTTGGTTTTTCGAGACAGGGTTTCTCTGTGTATCCTTGGCTGTCCTGGACTCACTTTGTAGACCAGGCTGGCCTCGAACTCACAGTGATCCGCCTGCCTCTGCCTCCCAAGTGCTGGGATTAAAGGCGTGCGCCACCACCGCCCGGCTTGATTTTTTTTTTTTTTTTAATCTAATAAAATTTTTTCATGATACAAAAACCATGCAAATAAGTATTTTAAACAAAACTCTCTGAGTCTAGGACTAATTCCTATTTTTTTCTGAAAATAATAAAACTAATCTGTATTTTGAAAGAAGCGATTTTTATGTAAGTCTATGTAAAAATTAAAGAAGTTTCAGTTGGCCTCAGCAGTGTGTTAAGCCTCTGGAGATCATACTGGTTGTAAGGGGGAAACTTTAAACTTGACGTGTGGTACTGCTTTAAATAAGATGTCCTTTATGGGTAAACTCGGCTCTTAGGAACCACATCTGTGTGTAGTAGAGTATCAGGATCGAGAAGGCCAAGGAAGGAAGCACACTGATTGGCTAAATAACAGTGGTAGTCTTGTGCGTAGGTCTCACTTAACAGACTACTCTCATGTTTTGCCATTTTTGATTCCTGCGGCAGATACAAGAACTTTGTTATTCTGTAAACTAAAGCACTAACATAGACCAACAGTGACATCCTGAGTTCTCACTGTGTGTAAGGCACTTGTCACTTTTCATATAACCTAATTCTCACAGCAGCCCATCAAACATGCACTATGTTTTTACATCACTTACAGATCAGGACACTGAGCATAAAGATATGAGATAACTTGCCAGGACTTCATGGAGAGCTAAGATTGAATGCCAGGCTGTCTGTCGACAAGTGTGTTCTCTTGGCCACTGCATGATGGCACCTCCGAGAGCAGCTGAGTGTCCCACAGATCACATAGCTGGTGCACATCCAGACAAGACCCAGAGCAGGCATCCTCACCTGGAGCAGCTCTAGTCTCTCCCATACATGCCCATCTCTTGTCTCCCCTATTTATGCTGTCTCTCCTGAAAGCAGAAAGCAAAATCTTACATTGAGCAGGTTCTCAAAATATGTGTTGATTAAAAGATAAGTACATGCCTTTAATCCCCACATTCAGGAGGCAGAGGCAGACAGACAAGCCTGTCATCCTCCACAACCCCCACCCTCACCCCCAAAAAAAAGCTTAGGGGAAAACCAAAACAGATAATGAGATGGGGGGGGGGGCTCAAAACAGGGTTTATCTGTCTGTAGTCCTGGCTGTCCTGGGCTCACTTTGTAGACCAGGCTGGCCTCGAACTCACAGAGATCCGCCTGCCTCTGCTTCCCGAGTGCTGGGATTAAAGGTGTGTGCCACCATGCCCAGATGTTTATTAATGCCTTAAAAAAAAAAACAACAACAACCCAGTTATGGTGACCCATTTCTTTACTCTAAGCATTCAGGAGTCAGAGACAGGTGGATCTCTGTGTCTTCAAGGCTAGTCTGGTTTGTGTGGTGAGTTCCAGGACAGCCAGAGCTACAGAGGGAGACCCCGTCTCAATGGTCTGTCTCAGTGATTAAAAGTACTTTTCTAGAGGACTTGAGTTCTGTTCCTAGCACTGACTTCAGGCAGCTTACAACTCCTAATATCTCCAGCTCCAGGAGGCTCTGGACTCTCACATGTCCACATTCGTAAGCCCAGATAAGCTTAGTTTTTAAAGTAGGAAATACTGATGTAATGAAGGTTCTTGAGCAAAGTGTCTTAGTTAGGGTTTCTGTTGCTGTGAAGAGACACCATGACCATGCTACCTCTTATAAAGGAAAACAATTAAAAGGGGCAGGCTCACACTTTCAGAGGCTTAGTCTGTTATCATCATGGTAACGCCATCAGCATGGCGGCGTGCAGGCAGACATGATGCTGGAGAAGGAACTGAGAGTTGGACATCTGGATCAGCAGGCACCAGGAGACTGCCACACTGGGTCTAACTCTAGCATATATGAGAACTCAAATCCCGCCTCCACAGTAGCACACTTCCTCCAACAAGGCCACACCTCCTAATAGTGCCACTCCCTATGGGCCAAGCACTCAAACACATGGTTTTCTATAGGGGCCGTTACTATTCAAATCACCACACAAAGATTATTTTAAAAAATAATAGAGAGAAAGAGAGACTCTGGCCTCTTTCATGTACTTACATACCAAAACATACACATAATTAAAACTAATCAAAATAAATCTTTAAAAAATGTAACACTTCTTGGAGAATGGCTGTTTTGCAAAGAAGAACATTTGTCCAGCTAGCACACGGTGGCTCCTTTCCCCTCACCACCCTGGGAATGCTACTCATATCTATGACTTTGTGAAGTAATGGCAATTCACTGCTTTCACGTCAGGTGGTTGGATATGATTTTTAGTTGTGTGAGTTTATAGGAACCACACTATCTGTCACAGGCATCATCACTAAAAGTTTTTAATGCAAACAAAATTCTAAACAGCAAGTAGAAAATACAGTTTCATATCTTCTGACTTTTCTTTTTACAACCTTTGCTAGTATTGAATTCTGATTTTGTCTGAAATTTTTGGCTCAACTACCTACCTCACATCTTTCATCTCAAGCATTTTCTATTTTAAACTAAGCTTATCTGGGCATACCATACCAGTGCTCAGAAACTAACACAGGGCCCTGAAAGATGCTGAGCTCAGTAGGTAAAGACATTTGCCACCAAAGCCAGGAGGAGGACACCGGGGTTTGTTTTTTAGAACCCACAAACCGCAAAGTTGTCCTCCAACTCCATAGCATGTGTTCCCACACACACCACACCCCAGAAGGGTGGGATGGGGGGGGGCACCAGTAACTTTTAACTAAAAAAAAAGCTGAGGCTGGAGGATTGTAAGTTCTAGGTCAGTTGGGGCTGTATGAGATCCTAGTGGCTGGCTGGCTGGCTGGCTGGTTGAATTGTTTTGTTTTGAAAACATACTTGGTGGCAGAGCACTTGCCTAATACATGCAAAGAAGGCCCCAGCACTAGGGCAGGGGATTGGAGGCACCCAAGTCCGGGCTCCATCTGTCACCTGAGAGTGGGCGAGACTAGAAGGAGCGTCTAAGTGGCAGCTGCTCCTGACGCTCACTCTCTTCCACTCCTGTCTCTCTCATCTCATTTACTCACCTGCAGGAAGAGATTTATCAGCCTCATGGAATCACTGTGGACATTAAGTAAACAGTAGAGAGCGAATACACACTCCATGATAGACCGCCTAGCAATTTACTTCCTTCCCTCCTGAATAGAGATTCTACTCCTCTTCTAGAAGTAGTACTTTTATCATTGTCTAAAGTAGTGACATTCTAAATACAAAGACATTAGAATGTCAACTTTAAACATACAAATGAGACACAGTTTTAAAAAATAAATAATAAATAAGTAAGTAAATGGAATTTACTTAGAACTGGAGCCACATGGCCACCCTGCCATTCTCCTGATGTCAAGAGAATTCATTAATGGCCTAGAGGCAACCCAGTGTAGGCCTATTTGTACACAGTGTGAACCAAATAAACTTGTCATCACATCACTGTATGCTTTAGTTAAGTGATGTGTGAGTACTCATGCCTTTGTTGGCCTGGCCTGTCTGTAAGTGCATGAGTGCTGTGGGTTCCATTTAGCTTTGATTGTGAGCATTTGCTGTCTTGATCAGCAGTCCCCAAGTTACACCAGTATTCCTTAAGATCATGGAAGGGCATATTAGAGCTTCATTTGTTCATCTAAAGATAAAAAGATTTCATTTTATTGGTGGTATTGGCATGGGTTGGAATTGGGACTTAGTGCAGAGCCCTTCCTTGATAGTATTGGCTCTAACAGTGTGCCAGGGTGCACTGCAAAACTCCAGGTACTCTGAGGGAAGGAAGGAGGCCTTCAGTATGAAAGGTTTGGCAGATGCACCCCCCTTGAAGCTCCCATATGCTGCATTACCTTATGCTTTACTGGTCTAGTGGCTAGAGATGTCCCTTAGTGGTAGACCCCTTGTCTAGAATATATAAACCCTGGATTATACCACAAAAAAAGAAAGAAGGAAGGAAAACAAAGAAAGGGAAAAGAAAAGAAAAAGAAAGGAAAGAACAAAAAAAATTGTGTTCCTATAGGATCTGGATTCAATTAAAGAAATCTTTGAAAAATGTCATATTTATCCCCCAGGTTGAAAGAAATATAGTAAGATCAATACAGAGGACAGTGCAAAACTGGAATCTCCTTTTCCTGAATCAGGTGTGACCTCATGAAGTAGAAAGGAGGCTCCCATACAATCCCACAAGAAGGGGGTCCATCAGCATGACTAGGAAGATTTCTGTTTGGTACTTTGGAAGTAAGCAATGAATCTGCCAGGTGTGTTTGTACACACCTTTAACCCCAGCACTCAGGAAACAGAGGCAGGCAGATTTCTGTGAGTTCAAGCCATCCTGGTCTACAAAGTGAGTCCAGGACAGGGTTATAGAGATAGACCCTACATATAGATAGATAGATGATAGATAGATAGATAGATAGATAGATAGATAGATAGATAGATAGATAGATAGATAGATAGATAGATAGATAGATAAGATAGATTAGATAGATAGATAGATAGATAGATAGATAGATAGATAGATAGATAGAGGGCAACCAGGACTATATAGAGAGATCCTGTCTCTAAATCAATCAATCAGTCAATATAGGACAGCCAGAGCTATATAGAGAGACCCTGTTTCTAAATAGACAGACAGACAGACAGATGAACAGATGAATAAAATTAACATAAAAAACTTTCTAGGAGTTCTGTTTTGTTTGCTGTTGATGTGAAGACTGTGATTAGCAAGAATGATATCTAGTTACCCAGGTTTTTCAATAATAGTTTAATGAGTGCCAAAATTGTTTTGAATCATCAAGTAATTCTTTAAAATCTAGTTCATTTTGTCTTTACCTTACCCTGGTTAATTTCCTTGTGTATAACATTGAAGATCTATATGGGTGGGCACATATATGAAGATCAAGGGACAGCCTGTGGGAGTTAGTTCTCTCCCTCCATAATATGGGTTCCAGAGAGTTATGGTTAGCAGTAAGCATCCTTGGACATCAGACATGCATACAGTACATATATGTGCATGCAACCAAAACACATACATACAGAATTTTTAAAAGAACTCTTAGCCAGGCGGTGGTGGCGCACGCCTTTAATCTCAGCACTTGGGAGGCAGAGGTAGGCGGATCTTTGCGAGTTCGAGGCCAGCCTGGTCTACAAAGCGAGTCCAGGACAGCCAGAGATATTCAGAGAAACCCTGTCTCGAAAAACCAAAAAAAAAAAAAGAACTCTTTATTTTAGCTACTGCTGTAGTATGTTACATGATTTATAAATAAATAGAACATTGTAGAAAAATGGCTAATTAAGCTATTTAACCTGTATTTAAATTATTGTTAATTGGTTTGGCGGTGGTTAATTCTTTTTTTTGTTTGTTTGTTTTACAATTTACTATGTATTAAGGTAACTTTATATAATTGTGTTAGTTTCACACTTTCTCTCTTAACCCGACTAACATCCAAATATTTGAGACTCAATTATATTATTTGTTAAACAAGTTTCCCAACACAAAAACTGAGCAGTTATTACTCTATTCTTTGTTTTTTCTTTTTGGTTTTTCGAGACAGGGTTTCTCTGTGTACAGCTCTGGCTGTCCTGGACTCACTTTGTAGACCAGGCTGGCCTCGAACTCACAGTGACCGCCTGCCTCTGCCTCCCAAGTGCTGAGATTAAAGGCGTGCGCCACCATGCCCGGCTATTACTTTATTCTTTTTTTTTCCCCCTTTATTTTTTATTTCTTCAAGTTACATCTCAATCGCAGTCCCCTCCCTATTCCCTCTCCAGTCCCACCCTTCCACCCTCAACCCCCATCCTCTTCCCTTTTTTTTTTCTTTTAAGTTTAAGGTATATCTTATTTCCCCCTAGAGTTTCCCCTTTCAGTCCAACAAATGGCTCTTTCTCTTATAATAATAAATACAATACAAAACAACAGAGGTAATTAGGCCACAGTTATGAGGGTTATATGGCTTAGCGTACATTCCCAATGTCAAGTCCATATGTATTTGGTACCTGACTTTAACATTCTACTATCTAACCATCTCCATGAGTTTAAAGTTCTATATCTGACTCAACATTCATACTAACTTGCAACACAATTTTAAAAGTATCTTCTTAGATCTATAACACTCTCTTGACTCCTAAACAACTCAAAATTTAATTATGAGACTCTAGCTATCTGTTCTTCAACCACCTCAGAGACCTGAGAGGGATAAATATATCTGATTTTATAGGAAGTACAGGGCCTGCAGCTTCCCAAACTAAGAAATGACATACCAGTGGCTGCCTGGACAGTTCCCATTTTCTCTCCATACATTACCGCATCAATCTTCAGTCGTTTGGCCCCGTTTCTCTGACATTGATTGTAGAGCAGGGGTTATGAAGGACTTACCTACCCTGTCTTGGCAGAGCTAGGTTGTCGAATTACCTACTTCCAGGTTTTGTCCTTTTTGGACAGCATTCTGTCTACAGTTGGAGCAAGGGGCTTTTCCTACCAAGAGATAGGCTTGCGACTAATTCAGTCATCTCCCACTGGAGATTCTTTGATGCTCATCTTCTACTTGGAGGAGAATAGGGGGTGCTGTCAGGAGTTGATATGTCTTGATACAAAAAAATCTAAAGTTACGAAAACATCTTTGAATTCCATATTCTGCAGATCTCTTGAGGTTTTTGAAGAGGCCCTATCTCTCTTATATTAGGGTAAGCAGATGTTGCTTGTCTTGTAGCAGGTTTATTTCTGATTAGCTTAGAAAGTAACTATAATAGGCTGTCATAGTACCTAACAGAATGACTGGCTTGCATAACCATTAGTTTGCATTTCTTAATTATCCTAAACAGTTTATGACAATTAGTAGTAAAAGGCTGAAACATCACATTTCATTTTTTTTCTTTACCTCCTAACCCTTCCATCCCATTTCTCTGGAGTGGGGTGTCCTTATATAACAGTCCCTCATCTCAGTTGAGAGGTCGTATGAGGGCCAAGAGCCTCCTCATTCATTGGGGGTCTACGAAGCAGTACCATCAGTGAAAAGTGTTTCGTTGCCCAGGAGAGAGAACTACTAAACAGACAAACCAATAAGCAGACAATAGATAAAAAATACTAAAAAATAGAAAAAAATATAACTAATATATAAAAAACAAAAATTAAAAATAAGAAGTCTATGTCCAAGTTCCCTTTGGTGTGTTAGTTGTAGTATCGATACCTTCTACTATATAGCTAAAATCCTACTATAAGTGAATAGATGCCATATGCGTCCTTCTGAGTCGGGGTTAGCTCACTCAGGATGAGCTTTTCTAGTTCCATCCATTTGGCTGCAAATTGCATAATTTCATTGTTCCTGATGGCTGAAAAATATTCCATTGTGTAGATGTACCACAGTTTTTTAACCCATTCTTTGATTGAGGGACATCTGGGTTGTTTCCAGTTTCTAGCTATTACAAATAAGGCTGCTATGAACATAGATGAGAAAACTTCCTTATGATTCTGTGAAGAGGCATTTGGGTGTATACCCAGAAGTGGTATGGCTGGGTCCTGAGGCAAAGCTATTCCAAGTTTTTTAAGATATCTCCAGACTGACCTCCATAGTGGTTGCACAAGCCTGCATTCCCACCAGCAATGGAGTAGGGTACCCTTTTCTCCACGCCCTCGCCAGCATGTGCTGTCATTTGAGTTTTTGATCTTAGCCATTCTGACAGGTGTGAGATGGAATCTCAGAGTCATCTTGAGTTGCATTTCTCTGATGATTAAGGATGTTGAGCATTTCTTCAAGTGTCTCTCAGCCATTAGGGATTCCTCCTTTGTGAATTCTCTATTTAGCTCTGTCCCCCATTTTTTGATTGGATTATTTGGTTTCTTGGCATTTAGTTTCTTTTTTTTTTTGGTTTTTTCAAGACAGGGTTTCTCTGTGTATCCTTGGCTGTCCTGGACTCACTTTATAGACCAGGCTGGCCTCGAACTCACAAAGATCCGCCTGCCTCTGCCTCCCAAGTGCTGGGATTAAAGGCGTGCGCCACCACCGCCCGGCTGGCATTTAGTTTCTTGAGTTCTTTGTAGATTTTGGATATTAGCCCTCTGTCAGATGTGGGGTTGGTGAAGATTTTCTCCCAGTCTGTAGGCTGCCATTTTGTTCGAATGACAGTGTCCTTTGCCTTACAGAAGCTTTTCAGTTTCATGAGGTCCCATTTATTGATTGTTGATCTCAAGTCCTGAGCTGTTGGTGTTCTGTTCAGGAAGTTGTCGCCTGTGCCAATTAGTTCGAGGGTTTCTCCCACTTTTTCTTCTAGTAGATTTAGTGTGACCGGCCTTATGATAAGGTCTTTGATCCACTTGGACTTAAGTTTTGTACAAGGTGATAAGTATGGGTCTAATTTCATTCTTTTACAAGTGGACATCCAGTTGGACCAGCACCATTTGTTGAAGATGCTGTCCTTCTTCCATTGTGCCGTTTTGGCTTCTTTGTCAAAAATTAGGTGGCCATAAGTGTATGGGTCTATTTCTGGATCTTCAATTCGATTCCATTGATCTACTGGTCTGTTTCTATACCAATACCATGCTGTTTTTACAACTGTTGCTCTGTAGTACAGCTTGAAATCTGGGATGGTGATACCTCCAGATGTTTTTTTTCTTGTACAGGATTGATTTAGCTATTCTGGGCTTTTTGTTCCATATGAAATTGAGAATAGCTCTTTCCAAGTCTATAAAAAATTGTGTTGGTATTTTGATAGGAATTGCATTGAATCTATATATTGCTTTTGGTAGGATGGCCATTTTTATTATGTTGATCCTACCTATCCATGAGCATGGGAGATCTTTCCATCTTCTAAAGGCCTCTTCCATTTCTTTCTTCAAAGGCTTGAAGTTCTTGTTGTACAGGTCCTTTACTTGCTTGGATAGAGTTACCCCCACATATTTTATGTTGTTTATGGCTATTGTGAAGGGGGTTGTTTCCCTTATTTCTTTCTCAGCCCATTTGTTTGTTGTATAAAGAAGGGCTTATGATTTTTTTGAATTAATTTTGTATCCAGCCACTTTGCTAAAGGTGTTTATCAGCTGTAAGAGTTCTCTGGTGGAATTTTTCGGATCGCTTATGTATACTATCATATCATCTGCAAATAGGGATAATTTGACTTCTTCATTTTTGATGTTTATCCCCTTGATCTCCTTTAGTTGTCTTATTGCTCTAGCAAGAACTTCAAGTACTATATTGAAGAGATATGGTGAAAGTAGACATCCTTGTCTTGTCCCTGAGTTTAGAGGAAATGCTTCAAGTTTCTCTCCATTTATTTTGATGTTGGCCACTGGCCTGCTGTATATTGCCTTTATTATTTCTAGGTACGGTCCTTGTATGCCCATTCTCTCCAGAACTTTTAGCATGAAGGGGTGTTGGATTTTGTCAAATGCTTTTTCTGCATCTAGCGAGATTATCGTGTTTTTTTTTTCTTTCATCTTGTTTATATGGTGAATGACGTTGATAGACTTTTGTATGTTGAACCATCCCTTCATTCCTGGGATGAAGCCTACTTGATCATGGTGTATGATACTTTTGATGTGTTCTTGAATTCGGTTTGCTAGTATTTTATTAAGTATTTTTGCATCTATGTTCATGAGGGAGATTGGTCTGAAGTTCTCTTTCTTTGTTGGGTCTTTGTGTGGTTTAGGGTGATTGTGGCCTCATAGAATGAGTTTGGCAATGTTCTTTCAGATTCTATTTTGTGAAAGGGTTTGAAAAGTATTGGTGTTAGCTCCTCTTTGAAGGTCTGGTAGAATTCCATGCTAAAGCCATCTGGCCCTGGGCTTTTTTTGGTTGGGAGATTTTTAATGACTGTTTCTATTTCCTCAGGGGTTATAGGGCTGTTTAATCTGTTTATCTGATCTTGATTTAGCTTCCATAGGTGGAATCTATCAAGAAAATTGTCCATTTCACTTAAGTTTTCAAATTTGGTGGAGTATAGATTTTTAAAGTAGGATCCAAATATTCTCTGGATTTCCTCAATGTCTGTTGTTATTTCTCCCTTTTCATTTCTGATTTTGTTGATTTGTGTTTTCTCCCTCTGTCTTTTAGTTAATTTGGCTAAGGGTCTGTCTATTTTGTTGATTTTCTCGAAGAACCAACTCTTGGTTTCATTGATTCTTTGTATAGTTCTTTTTGTTTCTAAGTTGTTGATTTCAGCCCTAAGTTTGATGATCTCCTGCCTTCTGCTCCTCTTGGGAGTGTTTGCTTCTTTTTTTTTCCAATTCACCCAGTTTAGCTGTTAATTCGCTAATATGAGCTGTCACAATTTTCTTTTTGAAGGCACTTAGTGCTATGAACTTTCCTTGTAGCACAGCTTTCATTGTGTCCCATAGGTTTGGGTATGTTGTGTCTTCATTTTCGTTGGATTTTAAGAAGTCTTTGATTTCCTTCTTTATTTCTTCCCTGACCCAGTGGTCCTCTAGTAAAGAGCTGTTCAATTTCCTTGTGAGTGTAGACTTTCTGTTCATTCTTTTGCTATTGAAGTCCAGCTTTATTTCATGGTGGTCTGATAAGATACAAGGGGTTATTTCAATTTTCTTGTATCTGTTGAGGCTATCTTTGTGTCCAACTATTTGGTCGATTTTGGAGAAGGTTCCATGAGGTGCTGAGAAGAAGGTGTATTCTTTTGTGTTTGGGTGAAGCGTTCTGTAGATATCTGTTAGGTCCATTTGGTTCATGATCTCTGTTAGACTCATTATTTCTCTGTCTGGCTTCTGTCTTGATTATCTGTCCATAGTTGTGAATGGGGTGTTGAAGTCACCCACTAATAAAGTGTTTGGATCGATGTGCGATTTAAGTATTAGAAGCGTTTCTTTTATAAATGTAGGTGCCTTTGTATTTGGGGCATAGATGTTCAATATTGAGATGACCTCTTGGTGGATATTTCCTTTAATGAGTATGTAATGCCCTTCTCTGTCTTTTTTTATTAACTTCAATTGAAAGTCTATTTTGTTTGATATTAGGGTGGCTATTCCAGCTTGTTTCCTGGGTCCATTTGCTTGGAAAACCTTTTCCCAGCCCTTTACTCTGAGATAGTGTTTATCTTCAATAGTGAGGTGTGTTTCTTGCACACAGCAAAAAGATGGGTCTTGTTTACGGATCCAGTCTGTAAGTCTGTGTCTTTTTATTGGCGAGTTGAGTCCATTGATGTTGATGGATATTAGTGACCAGGGGTTGTTATTTCCCATTATTTTGGTATAGCTGGTCATCTTGTGTTTCTTTTTGTTTAGTTGCTGTGGAGGTTTCTATTTCCTCTGTTTCCTTGGGTGTAGTTATCTTCTCTGTGTTGGAATTTTCCTTCTAGGATCTTCTGTAGGGCTGGGTTTGTGAGGAGATACTGTTTGAATTTGATTTTGTCATGGAATATCTTGTTTTCTCCTTCTATGTTGATAGAGAGTTTTGCTGGGTATAGTAGTCTGGCTGGGCACCTGTGTTCTCTCAGGGCTTGTAGGACATCCGTCCAGGCCCTTCTAGCTTTTAAAGTTTCTGAGGAGAAGTCAGGTGTGATTCTGATGGGTCTGCCATTGTATGTGACTTGGCCTTTTTCTCTTACAGCTTTTAATATCATTTCTTTGTTCTCTACATTTGGAGTTTCTATTATTATGTGGCGAGAGGAGTTTCTTTTCTGATCTAATCTGTTTGGTGTTCTGTAAGCCTCTTGGATTTTTACTGACATCTCTTTCTTTAGGTTTGGGAAGTTTTCTTCTATGATTTTGTTGAAGATATTTCCTGGACCATGGAGTCAGGAGTCTTCTCTTTCCTCTATGCCTATAATTCTTAGGTTCCGTCTTTTCATTGAGTCCTTGATTTCTTGGATGTTGTGGGTGAGAGATTTTTTAGCTTTCTCATTTTCTTTCGATGTTGTACTGATTTCTTCCATCGAATCTTCCATGCCTGAGATCCTGTCTTCCATCTCTTGCATCCTAATTTTCATACTCACATCTGTAGTTCCTGTCTTGTGTTGATTCTCCATTTCCTCTTTTAACTCTGACTGTGTTTTCTTTATTGTTTCCATTTCTATTTTCATGTCTTGAATGGTATTGTTCGTTTTGTACATTTCCTTCTCCAGTTTGCTTGTTTTTGCCTGGAGATCTTTCATTGCTTTATCCTTTTCTTGTTCAAGCTGGGTCACCTTGGCTTGGAGCTCTTTAATGGTGTTATTCATTGTTTTGACTTGTAAAATTGTGGCTTCTTTGAATTTCTTCATAGTTTTAAGTTCTTCTTGAAGGGACTCTATCACTTTCCATAATGTAGAATTGTCATTGTTTTCATGTGTTTCAGTTGTGGTGAGGTGGTTCGGGCTGGACAGAATAGCGTTGCTTTCTTTTGTTGGAGACATTTCACTCTGTTTTTTTTTTTTTTTTTTTTTGTCTGAGGCCTCTGGCCATGTGGAATTTTTTTTGCTGTCTTCTGGACTTGGGTCCAAAGGGGGCGCTTTGGTGTAGGAGTAGCATTGCCTTACTCCACCCCTATAAGGTGAGTCATTCAGCCCCGCCTCCCAGGTGGAGACCTAACTAATCCAGGTGGCAGAGCTGTGTACAAGTAAGCTCTGGTTCCCCACCAGAAGGGCCCGTACTAGTACAAAAGTCCGATATACGACAGTTTCATATATCTCGCAGTTTGCCCGGGGTTGGTTCCTGTAGCGGGTAAATCTGCAGTTCAGCTCCAATAGCCTTGCCGCTCCCGCGGCTTGGAAACTGGCCAGTGACGTCACAGACTGCGATCTGCTGTCTGAAGGCACTTTGCAGCGGAGCTCTGCTCACTTCCAAGGGTCGCAATCTTTTGCCAGATAATTGGATTGTCTGTGTGAGACCTGGGAGTGCCCAGCAGGGTGGGAATTATCTCTGCGTGGGTTCTGAATCTGCCGGCTGGGTAGGGGGTCTCTCCTGTTGGAGGATGGGTGATCCCGATCCCGGGTCTAGAGGCTTTCTAGCGTGTCCAAGAGTGGGAAGGGGAGTCCTGCCCAGGGATCTTTCATGGTCCCTGTGTAGCTGGGTGAGATTTAGAAGGGGTCGTGCCCTTTGTACAGCATCCTGCAACACTTGCCGCCTTGTGACTGTTGACCTGAAATCAAAATACGTCCGCGCAGGCCGCTGCCATCTTGGATCCCCCGGCGGTGGTTAATTCTTAACCCACCTTTATAAAGGAGTACACACAGACACCACGTGTATTTTAACAAGCCTTGGCCTGAGTTGTGCAATCCTGGCCCATCTAAGCTAGCTCATAATTCTGTTACCCAAATATGACCCCATATATACATACATATGTCCCCTTGGACTGCCATTTTCCATGCCATGCCAATGTTCCTGGCCATGTGGAATATGGTTCTTTTTTCTAACCCATGGTGTGTTTTTTCTTCTTCCTGCTCCTGGCTGGAATGAATTCTTCTGTCTAAAGCACAGGCTTCCTGTTCTAATCTCAGGAAGTCCCACCTTTCTCTGTCTTTGCCCATTCTCAGGCATCAGCATTTTATTTTACTAATCAGAGTCAATGTAAGTAACAGACAGCAAGCAGAACCAATTAATTAACGTTTAGAATGCTTAACACTACAGAACATATTGCAAGTACATACTGTTTTAAAAACTTGTAGGCATATTCAGTCAGAAAAGTTTCAAAACCTCTGGCCTAGCTTCTGGCTGACTGTCAAAAGCACCTGGACATCAGTTGGAGGGTCTCTACCAGGCCCACGGTTGGTATTCCACAAGGCTTCATGCCTGCTTCTGATGATCTGACATATTTGAAAGCCATTCTGTGTCTGCTGTATCTATACGGTATGCTGAATATTACGCAATGGCAAAATGCCATCCTTTAGTGAATATTCAAAAAATGTAAGTCTCAGCCGGGCATGGTGACCACACACCTTTAATCCCAACACTCAAGAAACAGAAGCAGGGGGATGATCTCTGTCAGTTCAAGGCCATCCTGGTCTACAAAGCCACGGCTACACAGAGAAACCCTATCTCAGAAAAAAAAAAAAGGTGGCGCACACCTTTAATCCCAGCACTTGGGAGGCAGAGGCAGGCGGATCTTTGTGAGTTCGAGGCCAGCCTGGTCTACAAAGCGAGTCCAGGACAGCCAGAGATATTCAGAGAAACCCTGTCTCGAAAAACCAAAAAAAAAAAAAAATGTTTGTGTCAGGCATCCATTCCGAGGTTTCATCACAAGCTAGTCCAGTGGGGTTGTTGTTGTTGTTGTTGTTGTTGTTGTTGTTGTTGTTGTAGTTGTTGTAGTTGTTGTTGTTGTAGTTGTTGTTGTTGTTGTTGTTTTGGTTTTGCCTTTGCTTTTTTCATTTCCTTTTTTGTTTGTTTGGTCGGTTGATTTTTTGTTTTTTAAAACATGGTTTCTCTCTCTATTAGCCCTGGCTGTCCTGGACTCACTTTATAGTCCAGGCTGACCTCGAACTTACAGAGATCTGCCTGATTCTACCTCCTGAGTACTAGGATTAAAGGCGTGCACCACCATTCCTGACATTTTTTTTCATTTCTTAGCATGTTTTAAACACATGTTTCTACTCTTTAAGTATTTTGGGCCAAAGAAATTAATTTATGCATAAGTGTTAGGATAAATTACAAGAAATGCCAATATTTGTCCATTTTAACCATTTTGTTTATTTTTGCATATTTTATCTATTTTTAGCTTATTATTGTTACATGCATCAGGTATGTGTGTGGGAATGCGTGACACTTTTAGGTGGGTCCTGGGGATCGAACTCAGGTCACTGGGCTTGACAGTAAGTCCCTTTACCAGCTTAGCCATCTCACCACCCCTGTTGCATATTTTAAATTAAGATTTTAATACACCTTTGGGAATGTGTTCACTCTTTGTGATCTGTGTGTCTTCACCCTTTTGTTCCCTACATAATAAAATCCCTTTGTATGTCTTGGACACTGTGAGCAGAGCTTTAACTCTAGAGTCCCCAAAAAACCTAGAATTGTGTTTAACACATAGTGGAAAATCAACATTTTATGGGCAAAATAAGCAATTTGAAAAGCAGCAGTGGGCTGCCTCATGGTCATCCCTGCCTGAGCCAAGAGGTGCACACTTGCTGATGGCCCCTGAGGTGAGAGGTGCACACTTGCTGATGGCCCCTGAGCCGAGAGGTGCACACTTGCTGATGGCCCCTGAGGTGAGAGGTGCACACTTGCTGATGGTCCCAGGGTCATGTCTTTTTTTCCCTTGAGTACATTCCTGCAGCATCTGCATGGCATGGTAACTGTGTACTAAAAAAGTTAAGAAAAATGCCAGTATTTGTTCAAGAATAAATGATAAATAAGTATGCTTATGAGAGATATTTCAAAGAAAGCATATAAATGTCTTCAAAAATCGGTGTACCTATTTTACATATGAAAATAGAAGCCACAAGCCGGGCAGTGGTGGCGCACGCCTTTAATCCCAGCACTTGGGAGGCAGAGGCAGGCGGATCTTTGCGAGTTCGAGGCCAGCCTGGTCTACAAAGTGAGTCCAGGACAGCCAGGGCTACACAGAGAAACCCTGTCTCGAAAAACCAAAAAAAAAAAAGAAAATAGAAGCCACATAGAGATCAACAGAGAAGGGAAAGTTCAACTTTGTAAAATTTTCTTTTTTTACTTTTTTTGGGGGGGGCAGGGGAACACGTATATGGTGATCAAATGACAACTCAGGGAATTGGTTCTCTTATTCCACCATGCGGGCCTCAGAGATCAAATTCACAGCCTCTGGCTTGGTGGCAAGCTCCTCTAGCTGAGCCGTCTCACCAGCCCAGTGTTCAACCTTTAGAAACAAATGGCAAATGTGTATATTTTTGCATATCTGACTGTAGACACTGTTCACCTTTTGGGTGAACAGTCTCCCTGAGCTGTAACATTGTGGACAATGGCTTTTTTTGTAGCATGCTAGACTGGCTGTTGCTGTGGGTTCTGCAGAGCCCGTGGACCCAGGACTTTCCAGAATTCTAACCCCGCACTGTATCTCCAGCTCCGCTTTCAGTTGGTCTTGGCTTTTATTTTGGTTATGTGTGTATATGCTTCTGTGTGCAGGTGCACATGTATGGAGACCAGGTTGAACCTCGGTGCCATTCCTCAAGTAAAACTCCTTTATTTTTTCCTTTGTTTCTTTCTTTTCTGAGACAAGGTCTCTCAGTAACCTGGAAGTCACCAAGTAGGGTAGACTGTCTGGCCACAAGCACCAGGAGCCCTCTGCCTCTGCTCTCCTAACATTAGGACTCTAAGGGGACACTGCATCTGGACTTCTTATGTGAGTTCTAGGAACTGAGCTGTGGTCCTCATGCTTGCAAGGCAAAATTTACCCAGCATGAGACCCCCTATTCCACTGCTTTTAATTTTCAACTAGATTCTCAGCGATCTGGAATGGAACAATGCTAACATTTTACTGTATAGTTTAGGCTGTAGGGTGGCACCACGCAGAAGCTTGCTGTTGACATCCTTGGTGATCAAGGATAATAAGAAAGCTGCAAATGGATTAAAATCATAGATAATCCCATAATACCATTTTAGCCATTAGCTTTCAATTCTTTTCCTGTATGGCATGGCTTCTTCTGGGGTCTCTTATTAAGCTTGGAAATTGACACATTGAAGATTCTGCTTTTCCTTTCTACCTTCTGCTTGGCACTGCTCTATAACAAAGAACAAATGAAAGATGGGGCAACATGGGTGGTTGCAGGATCAAGACTCTGAACTCGCAACATGAATAATCACCTTGATACACAGGGCCAAGTCTTGTTTGGCCATCAAGCCCTGTAAAGAGAGGTCAACAACTAGGGGATCACATACAGCGAAATCTGGATCCCTTTAAAAGTGGAAGTAGGAAGGTTTGACTTTGGGTGAGAAGAGCTTCATTGAAAATAAACATTTCAGACAACTGCGTGGTTAAATGTAAGCCTTTTATATTACATACACCTATAATCCCTGCTCCTTGGGATGTTGAGGCAGGAGGACTATAAAAATTTATTGATAAAGAATAACTTCTGGGCTGAAAAGTTGACTCAGAGGTTAAGAACACTGGCTGCTCTTACAGAGGGCCTGGGTTCAGTTCCCAGCACCTACATGCTGGCTCACAACCTCTCTAACTCCAGTTCCTGGGGGTCTGATGCCCTCTGGTGGCATGTGGACACTGGGAATGTATATGTATGTAGTACACATAGATAATGTGTAGGCAGACCATGAACAAAAATAAGACAGTCATGTTTTAATGGCTCCTTCATTACAGGTGATCTCCTTCTTCAACTCAAGGCTGTTACAAGCTGGAGCTGAGCTGTCAGTGGAAAGAGTCTTGGAAATCATTAAACAGGGGGTCGTGGCACTGCCGAAAGACAGACTGAAGGTAAGCCAGCTGAAGAATTGTGTGTGACAGTGGCTGTTGATCATCTGATACACATATCAGCGTCTAGCAGTCATTACTTGGAGTCATGCTGCTTACTAGTACTCACGGGTCAGAGCTGCTAAGTAGTCCCTCTACTCCGTCCTGATTCCAAAAACGCAACTCAGAAGAGAATAGCCAAATATACTTTCACATCATTGTGTATCCCTTGAGGAACCTCTGCACTCCCCAAAAGCAACTCATTCTGTTAACAAGTATAGTTTTAATTTAGTCAAACACATTGAGTCACACAAACACCACCAAAGGCTAATAGGAACATGGTAGTGATGATGATGCCAGTTACTGTGGTGCCCGATGCTTGCGAGTGTCTGCACATGTCATGCTGGGCCTCAGCATCTTAATGTACCTCCTCACTGGCTACCCTTCTCAAGTAGCCAGTGGTAGCAGCTGAAGTTTCAGGTGAAGAAACCCGTATAAAAAGATTAATTTACCCAGAGCATTATAACTAGAAAGTGACTGAGCTGAGTCAGGCCCAGGCAGTCGGGCTCCAAAGCCCTTGCTTGCAAACCATACACTGTTTGCTGTATGCCTTCATGCAGTAATGGAGAGAAAAGTACTTCATGGAAAGGGGGGGAAATACTGCATTTTAAGAAGATACACTTGTGGGCTGGAGAGATAGCTCAGCAGTTAAGAGCACTGGCTGTTCTTCCAAAGGACCCGGGTTCAAATTCCAGCACCATATGGCAGTTCACACCTGTCTATAATGGCCAGGCATAGTGGCACATGCCTTTAATCCCAACACTTGGGAGGCAGAGGCAGGTCAGTCTCTATGAGTTCAAGGCCAACTTGGTCTACAAAGTGAGTCCAGGACAGCCAGGGCTACACAGAGAAACTCTGTCTCAAAAAACCAAAAAAAAAAAAAAAAGAAAGAAAATACATTTGTGTGGCAGAGGCACTCTTGAAATGAACTCATAGCTGATCCCTTAGAGTGGTAGTTTCCAACCTTCCTAATGCTGTGACCCTTTAATACAATTCTTCATGTTGTGGTGGCCCCCTAACCATAAACTTATTTCGTTGCTACTTCATAACTAATTTTGATATGTTATCAATTGTAATGTGAATATCTGTGTTTTCTGATGATCTTAGGTGACCCCTGTGAAAGGGTTGTTTGACACAACCCCCAACCACTACCCCGTTACCCCCAAAGTGTCTCCACCCACAGGTTGAGAACCACTGCCTTAAGGTGAGGATATTTTATGTGTCAAAGAAGACAAAGAATTCACTTCTCAGTTTATGGCAGCAGAGAACATAGTAAGATCTGTAGGCTAGAAGCAAGACATTTTGCTGAAAGTATATGTAGCTAGTAACAAGGAAGAAGATTGATCATGAGGGTAGAAGTCAAACAGAACTGTTGCCCATCCAGTCACCAATGGTAAACAGATATGAGAAAGGGATCCTCAGCTCTGCATCCCCAGCCTTCTCTCCAGTCTGGTTCTCCAGTCCCCTCCAGACTACAGAGGAGAGCAAAAATCTTTATATTTACCTCTTCTCCCCATGAGTCTGCCATTGTTGCTGGAGAGTTAGAGGGCAAAAGAGGACTCCAGAGACAGCTCCCAGCCTCTACCAGCTGTTGGTCAGCTTTTCACTACTGTAACAAATTGCCTGAAGTAATCAACTGACAAAGAGAGATTTGTTGTGGAAGTTTCAACCTGTGGATCAATTGGCTCTGTTTCTTTGTGCTAGTCATGAGACAACATGGTATGACAGAACAAAATTTTGTGTCTCATTCAGAGCTAAGGAACAGAAGAGAAAAGAACTGGGGCTGCGATGTCCTCAGTAACCTGCAAACCTATCCAGTCTCTCTCAATGCTTCCACTAAACTCTCAGCTGCCCCATGAGCAGGAAACCAAGTCCTTCATGTGTGGGCCTTTGGAGGACATTCTATATCCAAACTGTAGCGCCTGTCTTGCAGTAGGTGGCTGAGATTGTCAGTGGCCTCCAGAGATGCTGAAATTTGCAGCAGCTCACAGAAAGCTCTGGAACACTTCTATGGCTGTTGTGTCTCAGCCTCCCTGTTCGGCGCCTCTCATGGAGTCCTGTGTACTTGAGTAGCTTCTGTTTACACTACCAAGCCTGTCAGAGGAGTAAAACCCCTGACTACAGTAGATACTGATTTAATGTGAAAAACCCAAAATCTCAGAAAAGCCCGAGGGAGCACAATGAAGAGAACCACAGAAACTGCAAGGTTATCACCACTGTCACAACCAGTGACCTGGTTTACCTGGAGCATCAAAGTGGTGGTCCAAGAGCAGCGGGCAAGGCTTCGGCTGAAGCCTGTAGGCCTGCCCACCACTGACACTGGACCTGGATTTCCTGTGTCCTTGAGGGTATGCACGTACCACCTTCATTGCCACATATGGCCAAGCCTTGCAGAGCTCTGCCAGAAAATGCCACACCAGGTTCTCAACTACTGCCCCACTGCATAGAATGAAGAGGAAAGAGAGTATTCAGTGACCCCCTCCCCCATACAGTGCGGCACAGGGTCTAAAGACTCTGGTGATGCATCATGAGAAGAAGCAAGTTATTAACTGGACTGTATATGTGAGGCAGAAGGAGCAGCATGACCTGAGAAGTCAGACAGCTGCAGACTGTGCTAGGAATAACATGAATTCAGGGAAGCAGGAAACAGACTGGGGTCCTCTGTCCAGAAAGAGAGGACAAGATTACAGTCATGCGTACTCCCATCCTCTGGATGGCTTTGCCTCTGTTTCCTTCATTGAGTTGTTTGAGTGTGTCCTTTAAACAAAATTGAAGCCCAGGATAAGTAAACGAATAGTAAAAGAGGTGCTAGCCCTTTTATTTGATTTTTACTGTATTTATTATTTGACACAGAAAAATGTACATATTTACATTTTAATACAAGTGTTCATATGTATAGTCAGATCAGGGTAGTGGCATATCTGTCACCTCAGTCATTTGTTATTTATTCTGGGAGCATTCACAAATCCTTGATACAAGCTGTTAGGAAATATTCACTTGAGTAGTGCCAACCATAGTAGTTCTCCTGTGCAAAAAGTTATTCATCCCATATTCCCATCAACAGTCCTCCTCCCACACACCCTTGCTGGGCTCTAGTAACCACTATGCTACACTCTCTGCTTCTCTGAGATAGATCAGCTTTGTACATCTGCGCATAAGTAAGAAGATACGATGTTTGTCTCTGTGTGCCTGACTTATTTCCATCTTCCATCCATGTTGCTATAAATGGCAGAATTGTTTACAGTTGAGTAATATTGTATTATGTATGTGTACCACATTTCCTTATCCATTCACTCATCCACAGCCCCTGGGCTGATTCCACTTCATGGCTATTGTGAAGCGAGAGGCAGGAAAGCGGGGTGACTATTTTAGATATATGCCTGTGGTAGTTGAATAAGAATGGCTCCCATAGGCTCGTGTTTGAATGCTTGGCCATTAAGGAGTGGCATTATTAGGAGGTATGGCCTTGTTGGAGGAAATATGACACTGTTTGGGCAGACCTTGAGGTCTCATATGCTCAAGCTAGGATGAGTGAGGCATACAGTCTCCTTCTGCTGACTGTGGATCCAGATGTAGAACTCTCATCTCCTTTTCCAGCACCATGTCTGCCTGTATGCCACCATATTTCCCACCATGACAATAATGAACTAAACCTCTGAAACTAAAAGCCAGCCCCAATTAGATGGTTTCCTTTATAAGAGTTGCCATGGTCATGGTATCTCTTCATAGCAATAGAAACCCTAAGAAAATACCTAATGCTAGGATCGTTGGATGTCTTGGTTAAGGTTTCTATTGCTGTGATAAATCACCATTACCAAAAGCACCTTGGAGAAAGGGTTTATTTCTTCTTACAGCTTGTAATCCAAGGAAATCTGGGCAGGAACTCAAGCAGGGCAGAAACCTGGAAGCAGGAGCTGATGCAAAGCCATGGAGGAGTGCTGCTCACTGGCTTGCTCCTGGTACCTAGCTTAGCCTGCTTTCTTTTATCATCCAGGACCACCAGCCTAGAAGTGGCACCACCCACAGTGAGCTGGGCCCTCCCACATCAATCATCAGTCAAGAAACACACCACAGGCCACTCTGTGGAGACATTTTCCCAATTGACTCTAGCTTGTGTCAGGTTGACATAAAGTGACCAGTACACCGAATCTTTTTTTAGTTTTTCTAGTGCAGTCTCTGTATTGATTTCTTCCATACTGTGCCAGCCTTTTTAATCTTTTGACACTGTTTCTCAAAATTCTGGCAAATGTAACTGTCAGTAAATTTTATAATTTAAATTCATAGTAGTAGCAATGCTGTATGATACTTTTCTAAGCATTGTTATAATAATGAGCTGTTCCTGTTTTGTCACCACAGCTGTCTAAGTGAGGTAGCTAAGACTTAAGGACACTGAGTAGTGTTCAAGTACAAAGCTGAGCCCAACTACATGCATCACCAGAACAACCTTTCTCGGGGTGATATTTTCATCCCATGCTAGCCTGGGCTGTGATGAGGAGACTCGTATGTTAGGGTTAGTCTTGAGACCATGTTTAGCATTATGTTAGTAAGCCCAAATATGAGACAGAGAATCAGGTGAGGTTACAGTAAAGAGCCTGTGAATCACATGAGATGAGCAGGAGAGGATGTGTAGCCTGAAGTAGAGAGGACCCCAGCCACTGCGACGATTATATCAGAAGAATCAGGCATTTCATCCTTGGGACAGAAATCGGACTGAGAGAGCTCTTGTTACTTTAAGAGGGTATGTCTTGGCGGGCCAAGATGGCGGCGACCTACACTGACGCATTTTGAACGCGGGAAAAAAGAGCCATAAAAAACACAGAGTTATTGGGCACTGTGCAAAAACCGGAGGGGCTAGACCCCCCCCGGGAACACTCACAGCTCCCAAGGAACTGTTAAAAGTCCCAGGGCAAGGCTCTCTCCCCATCTCTCGCAGACACGGAAGCCACTAAACCCGGGATTCAGGAACTCCCATTTGGAGAGGCGCCTGGAGAATCGAAGCGTCCATTAGGGGAGCCCGGGGACGGCTGGACAGTGGAAACCTCAGCAGAGAGCAGAATCAGGCACCAAGGAGGACGAGTGACCCAGTTGATTCTGCCTGACAGACTTCCTCAATAGCTGTCTCCATCGGGGGCCTGCAACCACCACAGCAATCCAATGTCACTGGGACCGCTCGGCTCTACACAATGCCCCGGCAGGAACCTCAGTGAAGCCTGCAAGATCAGCTTCTGCCTACAAACCCCTTAGGTCATCTAAACAGCTGAGAACAGAAGGACTGAACATAAAAGAAGTGTACTAACATATTTAACCATTTTTCCCATTTGGGTTCGGGCCCCAAACAGGTCTACTATGACCCAAATCAGCAGGAAGTCACTTTAAGAGAGCGACGTCCCATGCCCAGTGGGTGGGGAAGGTGTTTCTCCGCCCTTCTTTTTGGTTATTTGAAGGATAACTGAAAACTCTGATATGTAGGGGAAGAGACTACAAGCTGATAAATGGTCCTGTCTTAATGGGTTTTGGAGGTTAGCCGCTGGGACTTCCTACTTTTCCTTTTCTGTATCTTTCTTCCTCTCCTATGTAGGAGTGCGTGGGCTTGAGAAAAATGAGATATAGACATAGCACAGGAAGGTCCAAGAAGAAGGGGCAGATTATTGAATATGCCCTTATACCTTTGTATATTGATACAAAATTAGTAGTTTATTTGGCTAAAGTGGTATTGACCATTGTTTATTGTGCAAAAATAAGATTGTATTGGATTACATCGGTATTGATTTTTGTATATTGATACAAAATTAAGATTATAGTTGGCCACAATGGTATTGACCCTTGCATATGGACGTAATATTAAGATTGTATTGGGCTACATAGGCATTGATCTTGGTATATTGATACATAATTAAGAGTATATTTAACCACAATTGAATAGATCTTTGTATATTGATACAAATTTAAAGGTAACGCTTCCTAATGGTATCATACCTAGAGTTACTTAAAAATGAAATGTGAAGCTCTGACCTCTTGATACCAACCATCTAAAACGGTCTAGGATAGTTAAGTAAAACAAACTCCTAGTCATGCAAATATGTCACTTTGTTAGCTACTATGACAGTCTATCACAGATATTCTCTA
>CAJQZJ010032937.1:3053559-3082521 GCA_907164525.1 Lophiomys imhausi | reverse complement strand
GTGTGTGTGTGTGTGTGTGTGTGTGTGTGTGTGTGTGTGTGTGTGTGATAACCCAAATATGCAAGGATGGGGCTCACTTTTACCTAACAATCGCCACAGTCCCAACTCAAACTGGAGAGCAGAAAAACATTGCCCAGAAGGAACATTGTCTTTCTGTGGAGCCTCCATGCCATGCAGGGTGCCATGTGCCCGGCCACCCAAAGAGAAGTGAGCTCCTGGGTCTTGAGAAAGGGAGCACAAGAGGAAGACATGTGATGAGGAACTAGGAGTGTCCTTCCTTGTGTCCCTTCACACAGCCCAGCACTAGCTTCTGTAAAAATAGGAGCTATGTAAATGCCAGCCTCAGAAATGAGCTGCTCCATACTCAAGAAGCAAGCTTTCCATCTAAGCTGACGACCTGTGGAAAGGTGCTCAGGCCTGAAAACAGGGGTGGCTGCCTGGCATCCACCAGTGGTCTCTGATGTTCCAGGGACATCCCTGGCAGTAACTGGTGTCACAGTTTCACAGTTCCTTCAAGGGTTGTTTTAGAAGCAAAATACACGATTCACTTCTTCACAATTGTCTTCAGGAGATGCACACTTAGCACTTTGTACTGTTGCTATGTTTTTATGTAATAACTGTGTAAAAATCAGGTGTTTCCAGTGAAATCATTTTCCATTTCTGTTGTCTCTAAACAAAGAGACCAGTAGTTACTGTTATAGCAGAGTTGTGAATTACTTGAACAATTACAACTGCATGTTTCACCAAACACATTTCAGTAGTTTACTTTGGGCATAATCTCTGCAACATGAATAGTAAATCAAAAGTAGGAAATTATTTATGTTCTCTAGAAGTAGAATGGCATGGCAGTTTTTCTTAATATGTCTTCCAGACTCACAGTTAAAAACATAATATTTTTCATATGATTGCAAATGTGTTCATATTCATGTGTAGAAGCATGTATACTCAACATGAAAGGAAGACCATTCCCCAGAATGCAAGTGTTTCCTTGGAATAGAAAGCTACGGTCGGGTTGTTTGTTGTTTGTTTGGCTTTGCTTTATTGAATGTTCGGTCAATGTCACTGTCATCAGCCACGCCCTGCTAGTGCACATAGAGCACTGCCTGCCCAGTGCCAACATAGGAAAACATGTGCTAACAAGCTTTGACACTGAGGGGGTTTGGGAGGGAGTGCTCCTCTCATGTTATAGCGGGTCTTTACTGTAAACTAGCCAGAATGAAGCAAAAAGTAATCATCGTGTCTTCCACTGGAAAGAGCAAGTCATAGAATATTTTCCCTATAAACCGGAACAAAAAAACCTTTGCTCCCTT
Source organism: Lophiomys imhausi (assembly GCA_907164525.1). Taxonomy (NCBI): domain Eukaryota; kingdom Metazoa; phylum Chordata; class Mammalia; order Rodentia; family Muridae; genus Lophiomys; species Lophiomys imhausi. Next base: position 3,081,211 of record CAJQZJ010032937.1, on the reverse strand, counting down.
CAGCCTCCCCAACTTTCAACCTCAGCTATCATCTCTTCTTTCCAAGTCACAACAATAAATGTTTTGAATTCTTAGTCTGGGTAAGCCCATGGCATTCCATAGCGTTACCCATGCGCCCCCACTCCAGCCCCCACCCTGTCACAGGGTAGAAGGGATACCTCTCTACAGTCTCACATCCTTTCTCAGTTTCCCAAGGAAGGCTCCAGAATCTGTACTCTGCTCTCCACCTCACTGGCTCTGTGTCTCCTTCACAACATCACACTGTACCCACATTCATTTGGCTCTCTAAGGGACATATTTGCCTGTTTCAGCATTGCATGTCTGCATGACCCTAGTTAGTCCTTGAATGAAATCTGAAGAAACAGGGATGGGGGTCTGATTCAGACCTCTAGTACACACATGAAAAGCGAGTCATGGAGCACACACAGTATGTGTGTCATGCCAGACATCCTGAGTTCAATTCCCAAAACACATAATGGAAAGAGAAAACCAACACTTAGAAGTTGTCTTCTGAAGCCGGGCGGTGGTGGCGCATGCCTTTAATCCCAGCACTTGGGAGGCAGAGGCAGGCGGATCTTTGTGAGTTCGAGGCCAGCCTGGTCTACAAAGCGAGTCCAGGACAGCCAGAGATATTCAGAGAAACCCTGTCTCGAAAAACCAAAAAAAAAAAAAAAAAAAGAAGTTGTCTTCTGCCCTCCACATGTGCACACAGGTACTGTGTGTGTGTGTGTGTGTGTGTATATGCTATGTATGTATATGTAAATGTAAAACTAATTTTAAATAACTAGGTAGAGAATGATAGAGGAAGACACGATGTCCAACTCTGACATCTCCACGGTCACATGCACCACACAAATGCATGCACACTAATCCAGAGAGAAGTGTAAGGGACAGTGGTCAGTGTAAAGGAGAATCCCACACTGAGTCATGGGAAAATGCCTTCTGTGGTCCAGCTTGTCTCCAGCCAGCATCCCTTCCTCCACAGGACCCACCCCTTGGCCTCATAGGAGATGGCACTGCACTTACAAAAGTGCATACCCAGAAGGAAGGAAAAGACACTGAGAGGCCTTTCCCTTGCTCCTGTTGATAGTGTCTTGCACTCTTGTGCGTCCAGATCCTGAAAACATGTTGATCTTCTCCAGCAAGGAGACAGAAATTAAGGCCAGGCCCCTGGCCTGGTTTGCTGCTGGTGAGTACCTGAAGGGGCTTATCCTGGCTACCCAGTCCCCCACCACCCATGGTTCATAACAGCCTCTTTTTTGGAGCCATGAGCTTAGCTCCATCAGAGCTCTTCTGTGATAGCCTCAGTCTTGTCACCTTGGAGGCTTCTACCCGTATCCCTCACTGCCAACCCCATCTGGCTCTGAATGTGAGACTGTCTAAAAGCAGACACATTCAGAAGAAACAAAACATCTGAGTTCTCTGGGAATTTATTATAAGAAACTCATGTGCTTTGCAGAATATTTACAAGGAACGGGTCTGGACATTAATTAGAGGTCTCAGATTTGCTTTTGGCCAGTAAACTCAGTAGCCGTTTGTAGCTGTTCTACAGAGCACTGCTGATTGCCCTTCTCAGATTGTGAGAGTGGCTAATCCTCCCACAAGGAGTCAGTCCTGTTTTTAAAATAAGCCTTTTAGTTTTTCCAGTTTTGCTCATATTATAAATTTATAGTGCTATGCACAATTAATATACATGTCGATTACTAAAGTTATGGGTGGCTCATAATATATAGAAGTTTAGTTTTGTTTGTACTACACAGATAGAGTACTAGTGTGGTGCTGGGCATCCTCGGGTCACATGACTGGATAGGATGGCACCTCAGATGAGTTTTAAATAACCAGAAACTTCCTGGTTCTTTTGGCCTTTTCTTTTTGTTATCAAATTACTTATCCTTAACAAAGCAGATTTAATACTGACTTCTTAAGTCTGGGCTTACAGACTGCCCTTCTCTGTGTTACCAAGAATATAAAATAGAAATTAAAAAAAATATATAGTTTGTGGTTGCAAAGCTAGGGAAGAGAAAATGGTTTCTGTGAGGACAGAGGAAGCTTCAGGCAGGCACGCTGGTGTTCCTGCCTCCTCTGCTTCGTGCATTGCTTTTCTGGTGAATAAAGTGAGTCTGCCCTCCCTGGACCACCAGTGTGTCCTTGGTGCAGTGGATCCACCAAGGAGGACTAATGCCAGGGGGACTAATCAGCCTCAGGCCACCCTGCACCAGCTAAGTCCACGGGAGTCAGACGTTGTTTCCTTTATTTTGTGTAATTAAGGGCCTGAAGCCATTATTTCAAAATTTTCCCTCCTCCTGCCTTCATGTGTTCATTTGACTGTTTTATGGGGTTACTTGTGTATACTTTCTAAGCAAGCCCAGACTACATATGTTAAATCTGTCAAGTTTATTTCACAGAAAGTTATTCAAATTCAGGAAATATATTAAGTGTATGCTATTAGCAATTCTGAATTAATATGAAAGTGTTCTTTTTTAAGTGTAAGTACAATGTATAGAAGTACCTTTATGAGCCAGGCATGGTGGCGCACGCCTTTAATCCTTCACTTGGGAGGCAGAGGCAGGCAGATCTCTGTGAGTTCAAGGCCAGCCTGGTCTACAAAGCAAGCCCAGGACACCCAGAGCTGTTACACAGAGAAACCTTGTCTCGGGAAAAAAACAAACAAACTATGTTTATGAGAATTGATTTTTTTACTTAAACCCAAAGATACTCATTTTCAGCTTCAAATATACACAGTCTCATCCTTATGGAGGGTGTTTGTGTTTTAGATGAATGCATTTCAATACTTTGAGTACTTTCTACTTCTTAGAAGTCCCTCGGACTTTCTGTGTTTTTCTTCTTATGGAACTGGCTGTTTGGTTTTATATGTTGCATTTCTCCAACTCTAAACTGGATGTTCAAGCTGTTTCACTTGGGGCTGCATGAGGGGATTAAGTTAAAAATGTAAAACATGAAGCCTGTTCTTCTAATGGCATTTTAACAGGCTTGTGTTTGCAGCCCTGCAGGTTAAAAAGCCTTGTCTAGTGGACAGGACACCCATGGCAGTGTCCTCTCTGGGAGGAACCCAGGCCTCCTGCTTTGTCAGAGATATAGAATGGAGCCTCACCGCTTCCTGTTCATCGGCTGCCAGCCTCCTCGTGATAAGCAGAGTCACCCTGGCTCCTTGAAGGGGACTTTTAGTAGTGTTCCCAAGCTCGCTGGCCAACTTTCTCCTGTGGAGCATGTATTTATCAGGAAATGAAGTTGTTTACAGGGATTCTCATATTGCCAAACCTCCCTGGCACAATCTGTCTTCTCCCAAAGTTCAGGTGAAGCATTAACTCTTTATTGTCAGTCAACACTTCTAGCTCCTGTCACTGGAGAGCCACAGCAGCACTGGAGTGGTAGAGGGTAGGAGTGAGTGCAAAGCAGGAGAAAGTGAGCCCAGGGAACACCATTTACAGATGTCCAAAGATGACCCCTTGGGAATGAGATTTTACTTCAAGCCAGGTGGTGATGGCGCACGCCTTTAATCCCAGCACTCGGGAGGCAGAGGCAGGCGGATCTCTGTGAGTTTGAGGCCAGCCTGGTCTACAGAGTTCCAGGACAGCCAGTACTGTCACACAGAGAAACACTATCTTGAAAAACCTAAAAAAAAAGAGAGAGAGAGAGATTTTACTTCATATTGACACAATCATCTTTCAGAAGTTTCCTTTTTACAAGACTGATTTCTCACTGCCAAAAATAAAAACTTTTAACCATGACACAAATCACATTATTGTCAGCAGTGCCTGGTCACTTAGACCAGCAAGCATTTTTCAAACTCTGTGAAACTAGACGAAACAGAAATGTGAAGCCCATGTGGTTGTGGGGCAAAGAAACTACTTGGGTGAGTGAAGGTTAAGTTACTACAAAGTGTATAATCTAGTTCATATGTTTAAGGAGGAACTAGGCTAAATTATCCAAAATATTCTGACGCATGGAATCATTTCATTTTGTGAGGCAGAATTGGTGGCGTATAGCATGCCATTGTAGGCTGGCCTGTTCAGTGCTGTCTCCAGCTCCAGCCTCCTGTGTGTGGAATTAGCAGGCCCAGGGGTAACACACAGCCTGCATGTGGCAGTCATTATGACTGTGGAAGTGGTTGCTGGCTAATTGATAGCAGTAGCAGCTAGACACAGCCTTATTTAATTTTCAATAGTCCCTATGACAGGACGCTATAAATGGGTCCCTTTGTAGTCTTACTGTTCTTGTCCTGCTCTGTGTGTCATTAAATATGTGAGTTAATATATGCACTTGATAAACTTAGGAATGAATTTCTTTGAGGCTCTTTCTTCCTTTGAGAGTCTTTTCATTTGATGTTAGCCCTGATTATCTTGGGCCCCAAAGTAAGTAGACAGTTGCTATCAGTACAGCCTGCTGCCCTTGTCTGCTATGGCTTCTGCTCACTATAAATGTGCTTATGGCCACAAAGCCAACACTTAGCCTGTGCCAGTTGGTGCCTTTGCTCCTGTCTGAGCCCTGGAGAGGCACACTGGTTCCATACAGGGTGAATGAATGAGTCATTCTCTTCATCACTGGGAGATAAGCTTTTGTGAACTTGACGTGCATTTAGATCCTTGTGTCCATGGTTTCCATTGCTGTCTCATAATGTGACACAGGCTGAACTGGGTGGTTACCTTTTCTGAAGGATGATCTTACTCTTCTCCATTTCGTTTCAGTATATCTGTAGCAAAAGACCTTATTTTTGGAAATGAAAGCATGGTCTTTTATTAATAACGGGCATTGAAGGAATTTTACTAATGGAAATGTTCAAAGAGTGTGTAATATAGCCTCCCGTGAAATAGAAATGTCAGTCTTAGCACACGTGTGCGTTTGGCATTCTTTTTGTTGATACAGATGTGAAAACAATAGCAGATAGGTACTAAGAGCTGAGCCTTCGTGGCTGATGATCTGTGCCCTATCCTGTCCTGGGCAATCTGTGAGTGAAAAATCAATAAGCGCTTTAGTCCTTTCCACATTTCACCATGTAGACTCAGTGGTAGCAATCCCTGTTGAAGAGAGAGCCCCAAACCCAGTTCTCACGGTTTTCAGATACAAATAGTATCTCTATGAGGAGCCATCCAGGCTCCCCATCATCCTATGTGTTTTTAGTATTTGCACAGTTCTTCTCAGACCACTGAGTCCTTGAATAAGTATCTCCAGCTTCCAGCCGCCAGCATTCCTTTTTTTAACAAAGCTACTACTCGCATGGGGATTTTCTCGCCTTTCATTTATTTGCTCAGCTACTATTGATTGAGCAACTGCCGCCTGCTCGGCACTCTGCTAACAGTGTCTTAAAGGGCCCTTCTGCTGAGGAGGGTCTGCTTCCTAAAGGACCATTCAGAGAAACAGCTTCCCTGACAACCGTTCTTCTTCACAGGCGAGAAATCTTCAGCTACTTGGGGGTGCAAATGGCAAGAGGACCCAGCAGAAGCAGAGGAAGGAACCCACCATGCTCTGGGTGCTTTGGGGTACCTTGATTGAGTGAGACAAAGAAGTGGCTGTGGGGTGAACACATACCTAAGCCAGCACCACAGAAGATGAGAGAAAACAGGCAGGAGGATGCTCAAGGGGAGCAGCACTGGAATCAGAAATCAGCTGCCCTAGTTGTGTGGTGTGGATGAGCTAGACAGCCCTCACTCCCTGTCATTTCTCCCTGTTGCCTCCCTCACCTCCAGATGCACTTGGGGCACCCCTTGCCCCCAACAAGCAGCAAGCCCTTGGCCTAGAGCTTTTGAAGCCTCTTGCCTGTCAGCCTCACTTTTCTAGAACAAAGGCATGAGCTAGGGCCATAGAGTCTAACAGTCAAAGCCGAGGCCTCCCACTGAAGCCTCACGCTCCTTGCCTAATACACGGTTTTAACAGGCTTAGCCATCTGGTTGCCAAGTCCGCAATAGATTAGAAGCCACAACTTAAAAGAACTGCTACAAGTTAGTATGTCAACAGCAGTGAAAATTGAGGGCCACTTGTCCTCATTAGCCAGGAAAGGGACAGAAAACAACACATCTGACTGCTGCTTTTCCATGTCTCTTAAGAACTTTTACAAGTCTGCAGAGGTCATGACCCTGAAGAAAAGTTGGGGCAGGTCCCAGGACCTGGTGCTCTCTGGAGAAATGTAAAGCCCCTTGTTCAGGGTGGCAAGGGAAGTGCCTAAACCCAGAGATGGTTCAAGGCCTCTGTCTGACCCTCCAAGACAGATCAGTTGCTGAGTGACTTTCCATGTTGGTGAATTTGCTTGCTATTTTATTTTGGAAAGAATTGGAGCAAGATTAGCATGCTTGCTTTTTAAAATATGATTTCATTTATGGTGGTTTACAGTTTACTTGCATTTTCACAAGCATGTTAATAGCCCTGCCAGGACTTAGTTCCCTGACTTGAACTGCACGGCGCCCCATGCAGACAGGTAAATATTTCACTAGTGTGGTTTAAAGAAGCCTGAGCCGGGCTGTCTGACTTTGAGGATCATAACCAATTTATCGTATTTCTTTTGCCCATGTTTTCTCACTGTACATTCTCTTATCAATATCCTAATTGAAAACTTGTCTTTGTAGCTTTCCCCCTGCTTCCAAGTGTTTTTAAGATTCTTTTGAGTGCATATTTAATGAAAAGACTTCTCAATTCCAAGCAGATGTATCCTTGTGACGTGTGTAAAGTTAAGCATGTGGAGTCACAGAGATGGTTTGGAGTATATTTAATCCCTCCTACAGAGGAAACTGGACTGCCCATATCCTTGGTGGCAATGACTGTTCTTGTCAGTATGTGAAAAGATCAAATTATTTCACCAATCTTCCTTCTCTCTGCTGCAAGATAATGTATTTCTGTCCCCACCCCCAAAACTAAAGAAAGATACTACCTTTCAAGATACTGCATTTGGATAATGATGATACGTTTTAAACCATATTGCTTTAAAACATTTCTTCAACAAATAGTATAGTGCATTTTGTTGTACTATAAGGGATGCAATAAACATTTTTTATTCAATTTTTTAAAAAGAAAGCCAAGTTAGACAAGGTCATAAGGAATGCAGTTAATGATCTTGAGAGAGTTTATTTGATTTCGTTTGCTTCTTGGTTGGTTTTGAGAGGGGATCTGTTATAACTCAGGCTGTTCTCAAACTCTTTCATAGTGGAGGGTGGCCTTGAGCTGGTGGTCTAGGTTGGTTATCATGCATTTGTGCATGGCAGGTGAGAGACAACCCTCAGGAGTGAGCTCTCCCTCCACCGTGGGTTCTGGGGCTAGACTCAGGTTGTCAGACTGGCACCAAAACCGCATGCTCTATATCCACTGAGCCGTCACAAGCATCTTTGCTGACCAAAAAACAACAACAGCAGCAAACAAAGCTTGGAATCTGTCTGTGAACAGCTGAAATGGTTTGTTTTCCAGTTGTCATTCTGATGTAGCAATAAACTAGCTAAACAAGTAATTTCTAAGTATATCGTTTGGTTGGTTGGTTGGTTTGGTTTTTTTGTTTGTTTGTTTTTTGAGACAGGGTTTCTCTCTGTGTAGCCCTGGCTGTCCTGGACTCACTTTGTAGAGCAGGCTGGCCTTGAACTCGAAGAAATCCGCCTGCTCTGCCTCCCAAGTGCTGGGATTAAAGGCGTGCACCACCACACCCAGCAATTACAGACAGCTGTGAACTACCATGTGGGTGCTGGGATTTGAACCCCAGTCCTTTGGAAGAATAGTCAGTGCTCTTAACAGCTGAGCCATCTCTCCAGCCCATCTTTTTTTTTTTTTTTTTTTTTTTGAGGTTTTTCGAGACAGGGTTTCTCTATGTAGTCCTGGAACTCACTTTGTAGACCAGGCTGGCCTTGAACTGCCTGCCTCTGCCTCCCGAGTGCCTGGATTAAAGGCATGTGCCACCATGCCCAGCTGTTCTAAGTATATCAGTTCAGTACTTTCAGAGTTGAGAGTGTAACCCAGGCATGGTGCTGGCTGAGGCTGAGGCTGGAGAATCATGAGTTTGAGGCCAGCCTGGACTCTGTAGAAATAAGGGGTGAAGGGAAGGGAAAACTGGTGGGTGGTGTGAGAGGATACAGCTTGCTTAAGTCACACTTTACCTGGGTAAAAGGTTTGAGAAAATAATTTCTCTAGACTCAGTAGTCCCTAAGGATGCTGCTTAAGGGCAGTATGTGACCATGACGCGATGAAGAGTTAATATGAACTGGTTCTATAGTGTGCAGCAGAGGTGCTGGAGTGCAGAGATGTGTTGCAAAGTGGGATAAGCCCAGTCGTGACTGCACACTGCACCTGCTGTGGGTGCAGATCAGAGATCCAGAGGCCGGCTCCTTGTTAGCAATGCGTCCTGCCCACCGGTTGAAGGTTGAACTTCCACCCTCGCAGGCTAGCTAGTTTTGTTTTGAAGTTGATTTTAATCAAATAGCTCCTAGCTGAAAATTCAGAGTGGCCCTCTAGAATGGCCTTCTACCATTGCTCTCTTGAAGAAGCAGATGTCCGCTGTGGAGAGCTTTGCTAGAGTGAGTGTCTTCAGCATTAGGCATTGGCTCCAGAGATGCCTGCATGTTTAGTGCAAAGACACCTTTCAAAGCTGTGACTTTGAGGGACTAGAGTGAAGAGACCGTTCTGGGTAACTGAAGTCTCAGGGTCAGGGATGGCTTCGTAAAACATTCTTTTTTTCAGCCGGGCGTGGTGGCGCACACCTTTAATAAGCGCTTGGGAGGCAGAGGCAGGCAGATCTCTGTGCTCTGTGGTCTACAAAGTGAGTCCAGGACAGCCAGGGCTACACAGAGAAACCCTGTCTCCAAAAACCTAAAAAAAAACATTCTTTTTTCTTCTTCCCTTTCTAATGCTGGGCATTGAACCCAGGGTCTTGAACATGCTAAGCAGACAGCTGCATCCAAGCCACATTCTGCTTTGAAATTACAAATGAATGTTTCCAATCTAAAATATTTCTAGGATACTGCTTTTATAGGTATGGCAGTTGTTCTGATTAAATTTTATGTAACTTGTATAAAAGTCTGTATAGGCTTATAAATTATGAATTTTATTCATAAGAAGTAAAATATTTAAAAACCTAGTCCTTGAGAGTGGCCACTTAGTGTCTCATTTCTATGAAGTTAGGTTGGTGCTGAGCATGGTGGCACACGCCTTTAATCCCAGCACTCAGGAGGCAGGGGCAGGTGGATCTCTGAGTTTGAGGCCAGCCTGGTCTACAGAGTGAGTTCCAGGATAGCCAAGGCTACATAGAGAAACCTTGTCTTGAAAATCCAAAAAAAAAGAAAGAAAGGAAACAGAAGTGCCCTGAACTTTCTCCTAACCCTGCCTGACATTTCACTGCCTTGGAAGAGCAGTTGAAGAGAGTCTAGAGCTACTTCATGGGAGTTCCTTGGAAGAGTGTGTGTGAGTGGGTTGGGTGAGTGGGTATATGGCTGTGAGTGTGTGAGTGAGTGTGTGTGAGTGATTGTGAGTGTGTGTGAGTGTGTGAGTGTGTGCTCCACCACATGTAATGGAAATGTGCTTGTTCTCTTTTTGTCGTCTCTGTCCTAACAATGGGAGAGCTTTGGGGCGCGTCTCGGTTATTAGGGTTCCACTTACTCTAGCTGTGCCCCAGAGGAAGGAGGAAGATGAGCGCATAAGCACTGATAGTAGTCCCCACCGGTCGGTCCATACAGCACGGTGGGGACTCTGGTGCCTTCTTTCTCAGATGAAGGCACCTTGCCCCAATGGCTTTCCAGGTTCATCATAAAGCTCCTGCTGTTACTCAATCCCTATTTTCTATAAGTGGAGTCAGGTTTTCTAGGATGGAGCCCTTCATCCCTCTGGGCCACAGGACTCGCGTTTCCTTTCTGAATCATGCAAGCATTGGAGCAGCTGGTGTGCTGTGCATGGTGCACAGGCTTGGCTGCATGCTGGAATGAAGCTCACTAGTTCTAGTACATATGCCTCTTGCCCTTGAAATCTTGACCCCTCTGCATTTCCTGAGACCTGTGAGTGTGTTCTGGTTTCCCCTGTGGCAGGAGGGAACAGCCCCATCTGGCCTATGTGGGTCCCAAAGCTCCAGGTCAAAGTCTGGGGACTGACAAGGATGTTAGTCAGTGATGGGTCCTGAGTGGGAGCTGGATAAACGTGCAGAAAGGTCATCTTCGGTGACAAGGAGTCTGTCTTTGTTCCCAAGCCATTGTTACTGACTCTAATGTTTAGAGTTGATGAACTAAGATTAAAATACAGAATATTAGGAAAAAGTCGACTGAGATTTCCTCTGAGACCCTCTTTTCTCATGCTTGAAAATGGTGAGAATTATAGTTTGACAAGTCTTTAGACAGCTTGCTCAGTCTGGGCTCCAAGGCTATGGGTCCCCTGGCGCCTCATCAGGCCCCATGAAGTCAGCGGTACAGGACCCTTTCCCAGAGGTGTCTGCAGAAACCACAGCTGAGAGATAAAGGCACATAATTAGAACCAACCCCGTGGTGGAAATGGAATTCTATTTGTCCTCTTTGTTGCAAAGATCAACACTTGACCTCTGCAGAGACCGCTCTTGGGGGGGCTGTTTGCATCTGTGGCGTCCCTGCTGCCACATCTCCTTTCCCTGTCTAGTTTCCTTGCTCTGCACCCGTCTTTGTTCCCTCTGTTGTCTCCTGTGGCCAGGCCCTTTTCCTCTGTCATCTGGACCATGACACTCATCCCTGTCTCTCTTCCTCTAGGGACTGTTCCACCTCCAAACCCTGTGGACCATTCTCTTTCTCAAGGCTTCTGGTCATAGCCCAGTTCACTCCAGACTTGGGCTTTCTTTGTGCTGCCCTCCTCCATACTCCACACAGCTGGAGTCACTGGCTGCCAGCCAGCCCTATATGATCTGGGCAGTTTCTATGTTAGTCCTGACTGCCTTCCTTCCCCTCTCTATGCCCAATCCCCACCCCTTATGGACACATCACCCTTGCTTACCAGCTCCTCCTCAAAGCCCATTTAACTTCTCCCTTCCTCCATGAGGCCTCATCACCACTACCTTATCTTTTGTCATTGGATTGTTCAGTTGTTTATTTCAGGATCTCTTGTAGCCTAGACTAACCTCAAACGTGCACCTGAACCTCCTGCCTCCACCTTCCAGCCTCTGGGATTACAGGCTCTTACTGCCACACCTGGCTTGCACCATGTCGTGGACAGGTTATAGTGGCTGTCTCCTGACCACACTAGGTTACCCATGCCTGGTACACAGGCCCTGTCAGTCCCATCACAGGCTGTCCAGAGCTCTTATGTTGGCACATTTCATGATGAGTCTTTTTGCTCTTCCCCCTCTATTGGAAGCTTTGAACCTGTTCTTAGTTAGATAAGCTTCTGGACAGTTCTCTCTGCCCACAGAGCCTTCCTAGTGCCCTCTTCCTCAGGACTGTGCCAGAACCACTGTAGATGCCTGGAAACACACATGAGCATGAAGGCCACAGAGGACCTGGGGACTTCTGTGGACAGCCTGGTGGTTGAAAGCAAGTAAAGCTGAAAGATCACATGCAGCTGCCCTGTAGAGACCCTCAAATGCAGGAGGACCAGAGTTGGCTATCACTACTGGACACCTAGGAGCCGACTTGTCACATTAGGTCACATTAGAGAATGCTTAAATGATTTCTCCAATTTGCATTTATCTTAGGTCTCTAAGAAAATGCTGCAATCCCAGAGGTCTCTGTGTGTGGCCATGGCTATGCTGGAACTCACTCTGTAGACCAGGCTGGCTCGACCTCAGAGGTCCGCCTTCCTCTGCCTCCCAAGTGCTGGGACTAAAGGCATTCGCCACCACCACAAGGCTATGTTTCATAGTTTTAATAAATCATTTTATAGTACAAAGGGCCACACTGTAATTTAATTCATCCTCACCTGTTTGATAATACTCCAATGAAATTTATGTCTAGAATTGGCATGAAAACAATTCAAAAGAAAGAAATTGAGATAGATGAGACAAGAGTGGTCAATGACCGGAGTTCCAATAGGTAAAAAGTTCACTGTCCTCTTTACTCTTGCGTGTGCGTGTGTTTGTCTCAGCCGGAATGTCGAGGCTACATCATTCTGAGTATAGAGCCTCCCTACAGAGCAGGAAAGTGCAGTGTATCCTCCCCTCTCACCCACTGACAACCAGACCAGCCAGCAAAGCAGCCAAAGATTGGCCATGGGATTAGGATGCCAGTGTAATCATAAGTAGATGATGACAACCCACCCATCAGCCAGATGGCAAAGAAACATATATGTTGTTTATAAACATATATAGAGATCATATACATATATATATATATATATAATCGGTAGTTATGATTAACAAAAGAAGGAAGGGTTGATCAATAGGTCACCTTTTTGTCTTGCTTGTTCAGGCTACTAAACAGAATAGTGGAAACTGGTTGGCTTATAAACAACACAACTTGCTTTCTCCCAGCCCTGGGAGCTGGAAATCCAAGATGAAGGCACTGGAAGGTATGGTGTCTGCTCTTCACCCTCCTAGCTGTGGAAGGAAGTAGCTAGCTCTTGGGTCTCTTTTTATTACAGCACTAATCTCACCCATGATCTGATCAACCTGCAAAGGCCCCAATTTCAAATATCATCACCCTGTGATTCATCCTGTGAATGGGGGCTGGACACAGGACATTCAGACCCTGGCCCTGCAAGAGAAATTTCCTGACTTTTATCTTACAGCATCTTTCTTCATCAGAGGTTTCACATGCTTGGTAGACTCCAAGGACTTGTAGGTATATCCATCCACAATGTAGACTGCTCCCAGATACGCCCGAATCCCTCTTCTCTAATCTGAGTCTTCTGAAAATAAAGCAATTTTCAAGGCCTCAGCTCATGCCGGGGTACCTTGCTGCCAAGCGGTCACTGGTTCTCCATTCATACAGCTTCCACCTTGGTTTTTGTTTTTTTGTTTGGGGCTGGGTGTTTGGCTACGTTGGATGGTTGGTTGTTTGTTTTGTTGTGTTTTTTAAATTTGAACAGAACAGGTTCTTGATTTTTTTTAAATATAAAATGTATTCTTCATTCCTTGTTCTAAATAAATCCAAATAAAAGAATCTTTTCTAGTTTGCTTCCTAGACCCTATTTCTCAAATATAGTAAGTTAATTGTTTAAATCCAGAATTTCCTTTTTGAAAGATCCTTTAAGATATTTTGTGATTATTTTCAAGGTAAATTCCAATTTTTTTTTAATTTTTCATGCTTGCAGTATATAAGCAATCGAATTATCCATGGTTGTTCCTTAAACACAGAGAAAGAGATAAGCAGAGCACCCCGTCTTTACTGACAGATGTGAATGTAGAGTAACTGAAGCCTGAATTGTAAACCGTGAGTGCTTGGGCTTCAGCCACTGCTGTGCTTCAGAAACGACTGCTGGCCTTCTGCTGGCTCTGTCTGCAGGTGCCCTGCTGCCTTCTGGGACATTGATTCAAAATGAATAATGGTAGAACCCAAAACAGAAGGAGAGCAGGCTCTGCTCTCCAGTTGTCCATCCTTGCAGGCAGAGCTTGGGCTCTTGGGGCCTTCTGCAGCATCGTGTAGCAGGGCAAGATATGAGTTTACCCAGCACAGCCTGCCTACAGGGGCCAGTCCTGTGTCCTGGCCAGTTGGCAGCCTCTTTCTCTCCATTGCTTAGAACAGGCCTCAGCAGCTGGAGTAGTTTGCAGATGAGGTAACTCTGTCAAGGAGGTGATGCTGTGAGTCTGACTTTGTTACTGTCAGCCTGCTAGAAAACTCACATGACCCGATTTCCCCGCCATCCGTAGCCTGAATGACAGAGGTGTGGGTCATCATAAAAGTCTCTGCTTCCTCATCAGTATATTTATTTCAATTCTAAATAATTGGTAAATGCAACAGTTGCCATGGAGAGCATCCAGTGCTAACCTGTCTTTTGCTTCTTCCCATCTGTCTCAGCTGGAGATGTGAAACCCAGCAGATGTTAATGTTAATGCCTGGCACAACTTCGGCTTTCAGACTGTGAATGGCATGTCACAGTGTCTTGCAAGCCCCTGGCCCTGAGTTGATATTTCAGGTTTTACACACCTCAACTCCATATCCTCATGCTCCCAAGCCACCATGTAGAGATGATAAAAACCCTGAGGTCTCTGGCTCCATGCCTGGTTCCTCCTGGCTACCCTTCTGCTGCTCTGCCCACAGACTGTGTGTGCTCACCTGTGGCCAGGTCAGGGGGAGGCTGAGCCCCAACACCAACCCTCTTCTTGGCATGTGGATGCCTCTTCTCTAGCATCATATGCTACTGAGTGTCACTACTTTGCCGCCTAAAGTATATTTTCCATACTGTCTTTTTCTCATTCATAAAAATGTAAGATGTGAAAATACTTTAAAGCCCTTTGTTTTTATTTTATTTATTTATTTATTGGTTTTTCAAGACAGGGTTTCTCTGTGTAACAGCTCTCGCTGTCCTGGACTCACTTTGTAGACCAGGCTGGCCTCGAACTCACAAAGATCTGCCTGCCTCTGCCTCCCAAGTGCTGGGATTAAAGGTGTGCGCCACCACCGCCCAGCTGCCCTTTGTTAACAATTACAGATTGTATGGATCTGTATCCAGTTATGTCTCTAACTTGCTCTGAGGCCAGTTCAAACCCCTGGATATGATGGCCAGTTTTTACAGTTAGCCCACGGAGTGATGATGCCTAATGTCCATACCATCCAGAAGAGATGTGAGTACAGCCCAACACAAAATCCTGAACGTAGGCATTTGTCAGCTTTTTTTTAAAGACTCGATTTGTAGTTCTCCAGCTTGACAAGATCATGTCACATGCCAAAAGGTTAGACACACCTGGCTCTCCTTTTGGCCCAGGAGAGGATAAAGCAGGAGCTGTAAGTGGGAAGGAACAGGCTTTCTAGACGGGATTCTGTGCTTGCTTCCACTTACAGCCACTGCTGCTTCTGTTGCCACAGGGCTTCTGCAAGTGCGTTCCTTGGTGGCATCTGTCTGATCTATGATGGCACCTCCTGCCCTTGTTTATTATCCCGTCTCTAACTTTGTTTTGAAAGCAGAATTGGCGGTATTAACCCTGGGACACTGCTAACCACCTCTTGGTTGTTCTGTGGCAGCGCTGGGGTAAAAGACTTTAAGCACCTTTGATGTTCCTTGATTCTTTGAGTGACTGCTTTGTTTCAGGAAGATAGGAGCAGAGGTGACAGCTGAAGAGATGGATGTAACTTGCCAGGGTGTTTCGGGAAACCCCAGAAGGGATCTTATATCCACCCAGCCTTGCTGTCTGCTTTCATCGGGCCATAGGGCCAGCCCACTCAATTGTGCACAACCAGACTTTTGAGATGTATTAGTCTTCATGGCTTTGAAAATATAAGTGAGTCACATGACATGCTTTGAGTTTAGAGATGACTTGTGTTGGATGACTGTGTGTCACCAGACAGGGAAGCCACGGCTTAAGTTCAGCCTGCATATCCATGGGAAGCACAAAGGACCTTCCTCTCTTTTGAGCCATAAAACATCAGAATCGTGGCTTTGGAACTATGTGTGGTGGCTCATACCTGCAGTTCCAGTACTAGGGAAGCTAAGGCAGGAGGATTGCCAAATGTTCAAGGCTACCCTGAACTATGCACTTGAGTTTCAGACCAATCTTGACAATAGAGTGAGACCTATCTCAGAAAGCTTACCCACCCCCTCAAAAAATTGTAGGTCAGTGACAGAGCATGCCTGGCATTCACTGGGCTCTAGGCTCCATCTTGCAGCACACACACACACAAACGTGGATTTTCAGTGTGATCCTCTTCCTGTATTGAAGAAGGTGTCACTGGCTATGCAGCCACCACATACTGCCAGAGCAGTATGTTTCCTCCTGTAAGCTGAAGAGAGTCCCCTGCTGAGATGGGCACTGAGGAATGCTGGCTGTGCCTGGCTTTTCCTTGTTGCTAAGGGACGACCAAGATAGGTTATCCCTTGCTAACAGTGACAGGGCTCCTGCAGGAGCTTAGAGACAATCAACTTTGCTTATAATTTACATCCATAGAATATTCAGAGAAGCTAACTCCTAAGAAAGAACAGACAACATCTTATCTCAGACTGCCTTAGCTGGAATTCCCTTTCCAAATAGGTCTGCGACGTACATGGCAAAAGCTGGTTCCCGCCTGATAACATCACCCAGACTCCACCATAGTCCAGACTGGAGGGTGCTGCTGAGACTTCTGTTTCCCTTGTCCCTTTGTCCTCTGAACATCATTTCACACATAGCTCCCTGTACATGCATCTCAAATATAGCAAAGATCCTTATTTTGCATGAATTTATCTAAATATGATGCAGAACCTGCTTCTAAGTCTTCACTCCACAAAAATTAGCTTATAGACAGATGACTCCAGATAAGCAGTTCAGGCTTACATTTGAGGCCACATATTAACTTCTTTTACCCACACTGCAACCTGAACATGAATCCAAGGCAAAAAAAAAAAAAAAAAGAAAACTCACTGAAAATGGAATTTCTCATTTTACACACTGTGCTTCATGCTAGCCCCACCCCCCGTAACCAGTGCCTTTGTGAGTGGGTTCACTTCCTTTCCCACAGTGAGGCGCAGCACCAGCTGTCCATACTGTGGCCCACTGTCTGATAGCAGTGCCACAGTCACAGTGGTGGCATACCAACAGACTCAAGTATCCCCGAGTTCCAAACAGCACAGCTCATTTCTCCTTGGTGCCATGGGCTTCATATGGCTCATTTGGTCCCAGATAACTCTAGGTCACTGCCCCACTACTTCGCCCAGTGTCCGGGTGTAATCTTTCTGTTTACTTGGGCTTGGGGTTCCAGAGGGCAAGTGATAGCAGAGCAGAGGCATGGCAGCAGGGTGCTGGATTTTATCATCTTTTTTGTTTGTTTGCTTGTTTGCTCATTTGTTTGTTTTGGTTTTGGTTTTTGAGACGGTTTCTTTTGTAGCCCCGGCTATCCTGGAACTCACTCTATAGACCAAGCTGGCCTTGAACTCACAAGAGATCCACCTGCCTCTGCCTCCCGAGTGCCGGGATTAAAGGCGTGTGCCACCAAGCCCGGCAATATTTTGTAATCTTTATAAATTACTTTATTTTGTGTCGTTGGGTGTTTTGGCTGCTTGTGTGTCCGTGCACCACTTGCATGCCTGGTGCCCGTGGAGGCCAGGAGAAGGCATTAGATCCCTTAGAGCAGTCAAGTGGATGGTGGGAATGGAACCTGGGTCCTCTGCAAGAGCAGTTGGTGCTCTTAACCACTGAGCAGTCTGTCCAGCCCCAAACTTTTTTTATGTATTACTCTCTGATTTGTTCACAAGGAAGGTACAGTCCTGTGTTTGTCATTTGCTCACTGAGCTCTGTCTACGTCCTTAGGTGCTAGGAGCCACATCTGTTGGGCATAGGGGAGGTTACTGTTCTAGTCAGATCATATTCGCTTCCTGTACGGCCACTCCTATCCAAGCATCTTGCTCCTTCCTGTGGCAAGTGCCCCTCAGAAGGGAAAGGCACAGTTCTAATTGTTCCTGGGCCCTCTCTGGGCCAGCTTGTACCAAAAGCTTTGCAGAAAACTCTGTATTGTGTACCTGATCCAACCTCCAAAGTGTTATTCCCTCCAGCCTCCCGAGCTAGAATGACATGGACATAGCTCACTCTCAGGAGCCAGTGTGTACTGCGCGCAGCTTCAGCCAGCTGTCCTTCCAAGTAAATGCCTTGTAATGAAGAACTGTCCTCTACCTGCTCTCCAACCAAGGCTGTCAGGGCTGCCTGTGTGGCTGCTTTTCTGCCTCCTCTCTAGCTGTTGGCCTCACCACACCACCCAGTCCCACTCCCTACCTTTCTTTCTGCTCCAGGCACCCACAGACACTGAGAAATGAGATATTCAAACCTGAAGACAAAGGAAAGCCTCTCTCCTTTCCTTGGGCCTCTGCCTGTGGAGGAAGGTCCCAGCAAGGATACTTGCTCAGGTTCCATCATTGAGCCTCAAGTATTGGCTGAAAGAGGTATAGAAGTGCACTGTGTACATCTATGAAAATGTCATAAACTCATTTTATGTGATACTAAAAACTAGTATAATAAATGCATTTCTGAAAATGAAAGTAATATCCAAAAAAAAGTGATTTGCTGGTCAGTCTGGGGAGTATCAACTTTATATCCTCCACTCTTCCTAAGAGTCTTAGGCCCTGTGGTAAAGGCATTAGGCTCACTGTAGACACTCAGAAGTGCTGAACCCATTGGCCTGAGCTCCGAGGATCGTGCCTGGTAGTGGGCCTCCTGGTGGTACCTTACTTCCCAGAGAGCTGCAGTTGGCCACCCTGTATAGCCAACAACCATATTCCTGAACATGTAGTGTATTGTGACCTTATGAGCCACCCTATCATGGGCTTCTTAATTTTAGCTTTGTGTTTTCTTTATATTTATGTTTGTTGTGCTGGTTTGAATGGGAATGGGCCCCATAGGCTCATGTGTTTGAATACTTGGTCCCCATTGGTGAAGCTGTTTGAGAAGAATTAGGAGGTGTGGCTTTGTTAGAGGAGGTATGTCACTGGGGTGGGCTTTTGAAGTTTTTTTTAAAAAGCTCATGTCCACACCAGCGTGCTCTCTGCCTCCTGCTTTCTGGTTGAGATGTGTGCTCTAAGCTGTTCCTGCTGCCATGCCTTTGCTCTGCCGTCATGGACCCTGACCCTCTAGAACCCCAAACCTAAGTAAATGTGTAAAAAATATATGGCTAATTAAATTATTTAACCAGTATTTAGATTATATTTAATTGGTTTGTCTGCTGATCCTTAACCCGCCATTATAAATGAGCACACAGAGACACAAGATGGATTTTAACAAGCCTTGGCCTGAGTTGTGCAATCCTGGGCATCTAAGCTAGCTCTCAAGTCTATTACCCAAATATGACCCCATATATACATACGTTCCCTTGGACTGCCATTCTCCACGCTATGCCGATGTTTCTGGCCATGTGGAATGAGGTTCCTTTTTCTAACCCATGGTATGTGCCTCCTTCTTCCTGCTCCTGGCTGGAATGCCTTAATTCTCTGTCTAAAGTGCAGGCTTCCTGTTCTAATCCCAGGAAGTCCCACCTTTCTCTGTCTTTGCCCAATCTCAGGCCTTGGCATTTTGTTTAACCAATCAGAGTCAATGTAAGTAACAGACAGCAAGCAGGACCATTTAACATTTAGAATGCAGCCGGGCAGTGGTGGCGCACACCTTTAATTCCAGCACTTGGGAGGCAGAGGCAGGTGGATCTTTGCGAGTTCGAGGCCAGCCTGGTCTACAAAGTGAGTCCAGGACAGACAGGGCTACACAGAGAAACCCTGTCTCGAAAAAACAAAAAACAAACAAACAAAAAAAAAAAAACATTTAGAATGCTTAACATTACCCCAACATAAATGCTTTCTCTAATAAGTTCCTATGGTTGTGGTGTTTTATCACAGCAATGGAAAAGTAACTAAGACCCAAGTGTTTGTTTGTTTATTTCACAGTGTCTCTTTATGTAGGCCAGGAGATCCTAGAACTCAAACTTGTGATCCTTGTGCCTCACTCACCCAAGTGCTGGAATTACAAGTATTTGAGGCCAGCCTGGACAACATAGTGAGACACTCCCCCCATTACTATTTCAGAAGTAAAAATAGAGGCTCAGTGGTTAAGAGCACTGACTGCTCTTCCAGAGGACCCAAGAGTGATTCCCTACCCACATGGTGGCTCACCACCATTTTTAATTGCAATCCAGGGCACTTAACACCCTCTTCTGGTCCCTGCAAGCACCAGGTACACCCCTGGTGCACATACATACATGCATGCATGCACAACACCCCTACACATAAGATGAATAAGTAATTTTAAAAGCTTTTTGGAGCATAAACAGTAATCACAAATTCATGAGAGCCGCCGCTCGGTGCTTGTCCTCCTTCTGCTGCTGGCTTCCTCTTGACACACTTGCAACTCATTTTGTCCTTCCATTCTGCTCAGCAGGGAATTAGATGAATTGATGGCATTGGTGCTTCCAAGTGCGCCAGTTCCCTGTTTCTCTTATCTGTCCAGCCTCCTGGTCCTACTGTTAGGAAGGAGCAGCCAATCGAGTCCTCCCTCAGGTGCCTCCTCTTCGCATCCCGCCATGCTCCTCCAGCACCTGTGACCCCTGCTGTCCTCCATGATGCCATTCCTCTCTTTCCTCGGCAGCCCCCTGTGCAATTCACAGATGTAGTTGTTTTTCAGTGACAGTCAGGTACAAGAAGGGTAGAAGTTATGCCCTGATGGTCTCAGGTAGGGGTGTGGAAGGAGGTTATAGTCCCCACATTCTGTAATGTAACTGTGAACTCCACAAGGAACAGTTGTCTTTGCTGTCTTGTGACGGGCTCATGAGGCCAGTTTCCACTGTCTGAGCAGGCTGCCCACCACAAACCAGTACTGTGGACAGTGGGTTGCTGGTCAGTCCCAGGCTACCACAGCTGCCAGCCAGTTTTGGCTGCCTCACACTCAGTGGCCACCCTCTACTTGTCTCCCCCACTTACATTATGCAGAAAACTTTTTTTTTAGTATGCTTGTGGCCGCTTGATTGTAAATTGCATTAACCTCTTGGAGCCATGCCAGGTGCTTGCTAGATGTCTGATGCTATCTGTATGGACAGAAATCTCACCGAACTTCTGTGGTAATAAAATTATTACAGTTGTACCCTACATCTGCTCACTGACTTCCTGTGGGTTTTCACCGGATCACATGACTGACAACAGAGACAGACTATAGGCTCCGGGTTTGCTTGGTACATCAAGTCTGTCTGCCACATTAGCCTTTTGCTTTGTCGCTAAACTGAGCATCCGGATGTCCCACTGTGGTAGGTTGATTTCACTGGAGCTGAAAAAAAAAAAGTCCAGCCCACTTGAGGGTCTAGCATTACCTCTGGCTCCAAAACTCAAAACAGCAGGATTGTTGTAAGTGACTTTGGACAAAGACCAAGCTTCAAGCTTCAGAGATGGGTTTTCTCTCATTTTGGGACTCTTACCAGAGCCACCTGGGTTGACAGAGCCAGCTGCCAGGACCAGAAGAGCTCCTGTCTTAACCTGGCAGCCCCCATTTTCCCTGGCCAGCACCTACCCCTTCCCAGAACACCAGTGGTCCTCAGGGAACAGTAACCCAAAAACCACTGGCAGGAGCCACAGGCAGGCCCAAGAAGGACCAGAGAGGGTAGAACATGGGAGGAGAAAGTGAAACAGCAGGCTGACACCAGAGCTGGGATGGCCCAAGTGTCCACTGGCCCACAGCTGGACTGTAGCTGCCAAGTAGCGCTTGTTGGCATGTCAAGGATGCAGATGCTCCGTAGTGAGGAAGCTGGGTGTCCCTCAGCCACACAGGATGGCATTATTGTTCTTCATAGGCTTGCAAAAGAATGTAAACGGAAGGATGACTCTGGATAGTTGATTTGACTTTCAGACATGACATTTCTTGGACTGCATCCTGACAAATGTGTCCCTGGTGTCTTTAGCTCTAAATAAAACCTTTTGTCTTTCTTTTCCTTGGCTCTTGAGGATTCTGAGGTATCTCAGAGAAGCACATGGTCTTAAGAATATCTGTTCAACGGTGCTCCCCCCCCCCCCCGTCTCCGCTGAAGTCAAAGGCATGGGCCAATACCACAATTCTCTTGTATTTTACCTTAGCTCCACGTCTTCTCTACACCTGGAGGTCTGCAAAACCAGGCCGAATGGCTGTATCCTCTATTCCATTCACAGTGTTTCAGCCCTGCCCCCTGCCTTTTTTTTTTTTTTAGTTAATAAATTTATTTGTTTGTTGCTTCAGGTTACATCCTTATCATATTGTCCTCTTTTCCCGCTTCCCAGCCCCACCCTCCCATGCTCTACCCCCTGACCCTTCCGTCTTGTTCCTCTGGGGTGGAGTGTCCCTGCCTAACAGTCTCTCACCACAGATCAGGAGTCATATGAGGGCCAAGAGCCTCTTCATTCACCGGGGGCCTACGAGGCAGTACTGCCAGTGAATGGTGTCTCATTGCTACTGGGGGAATACTAAAAAAAAGACCAACAAACACACAAACCCACAAAAACAAAGATTATCAACAAAAAAAGAGAGGAAAAAGAGAAGGGAAAAGGAAAAAGAAAAAGATAAAAAAAAATGTCCTTGTTCCTTTTGGTGTGTTGGTTGTAGTACAGATATCCTGTACGATGTAGTTAAAATCCTACTATAAGTGAATAGATGCCATGTGCATCCTTCTGAGACTGGGTTAGCTCACTCAGGATGAGCTCCTCTAGATCCATCCATTTGGTTGCAAATTGCATGATTTCATTGTTTCTGATAGCTGAGTAATATAGAGTTGGTGGTCTTATGTATTCTGGAGTCATACGGAGCGGGGTGGTGAGGGTGCATACTCTTGGTCCCACCATTCAAGAAGAGTACACCCTTGGTCCCAGCTCCCAGCACACTGGAGACAGAAACGGGCAGATCCCGGAGCTCAGGGTCAGCCTGATGCAGGGCAAACTCTAAATAGAGAAAGACTTCAATCCAGGAGTGGTGGAACACATCTTTGATCCCTTCAGATGGGAAACACAGGTCCCTGATCCCAATAATTAGAGTTCAGAGACACACACATGGGATTTGGAGGGACCTAGGTTTGGAGGCTTCTTACAAAAGGCCTTCTCGATGCAGGCAGATTGTCCTTTGGGATCTCAAAATATATACACTAGAGCTGGTTTAGCTCCAAGGTGACAGAATGATTTCTTCTTTAACCCGGATCTGTTCAAGTCTCTAGCTAAGCAGACAGGCAGGTTGTGGTGGTGGGGTGGAGGGAAGACTCATACCATGTATACCCATGTCTGCTCTCAGAGTCTTCGGTCACTTAGGCTTGCAGACAGCTCATCCCAGCCCAAGGGACTTTACCTTGAGCTTGCAGTTGCTCACCTCATGTCACCCGTCTGGAAGACAGGTCTCTGTCTCCATGCTATTTATGCATCTGTCCCTTAGGAACCATGTGAAGACAGCTCTCTGTCTCCATGCTATTTGTGCGTCTGTCCCTTAGGAACCATGTAAGTGGCCTCCTAGTGAAGATTCCAGAAAGAACCCAGGGAATAATAGCTCCCAGTTTAGTCATCACTCAAGGAGACATGCATACAGACAGACAGACAGACAGACAAGAGTGCTGGGCTGTGGTCTTGGAGCCATGTGTGCTGTATCCATATGCAAGCTTTTCCCCGGGGGGGTGGCAGTGCGTTTATGTTGTCATGTTGTTCTGTCTCTGCCCTCTACTTTCCTGTGACTTGTGGTACACACTCAGGAGACTACATTTTGGAAACACTGTCTGTACAACAATCAGATCTTCACCAGCCCTGCAGGCTACTTAGCCATAAGTTCCCAGACCACAGAGGCACTCAGCAACAGCTTAGTATTTATTGTCTCGGTCTTAGACAGTTAGAAGAATTGGCCTTGAATACCACCAATTGGATGACAGGTGAGTGATACCAGAAACATAGGTATCTGCTGTGAAGACTAGCTGTATGAATCTTGTACCTGCTAGACTTTAAGGTTGCAATGGAGTCAGCAAGTGTGGCAGGGAATAGAGAGGCTTTGACCCCCTCCTCCCCCTCTATAGTCGTCTGACAGCCACTCAAAACTGAAAGGAACTCATAAGTCCTTCATTGTACACAAACTAGAAACCAAAGTCCCAGGGGGTTTCCCTAAACTGTCCGGCTGGCTTTCCTGGCCCCAACCCCAGCTGCCAGAGTACCTTCCTGAATGTCACAGTGAAGACACCCAAGTACCCAGCTTGAATGAGGCCATTGAAGATCATTTCCTGGAAGATATAAACACCTCGTATCCACCCTAGCTGTAGGTGTTCTGAGGACAGACACCACCATCCTTGGTCTGAGAGGCTGCAGTGGAGAGTCCCACCTCCTGCTGGCTGCAGCCCCTTTCGCAGTTACTTAACCTGGTCAAGCTTCACTTCTCTTTCTGTGCCATAGTTTCTAGAATACCTGACACAGGGTTATTGTGTGGATATGAAGTCCTTTGTTCATTCAGTCCAGCAAATAAGTGTGTCAGTAATATGCCAGATGCTCAGGTTTCTGGTTTCTGGAAGCCTATGGTGTGTGACGTGTGAAATGATTAAAAACCAGCCCCAATCCACCACGCAGGGCTGAGAAGGCACTGAACCCGTGGGCTGGGGATGCCACATTTCTTTTCAGTAAGATGCTCATGGTAAAGGTATGTGTGTGTCTGTCTGTGTGTCTGTGTGTCTGTCTGTGTGACTTCAGTCAATGTCACATTTCCCAAGCACTCTATTGGGCTGTACCTTCAGGCTCCAAGCAAAACAAAACAAAACAAAAAGCCCAGGGTCCTCCCTTGGTTCAGCCCCACCTGCCAAGTTCCATGCAGCTTGGAGGACTTGCCCTACAACCCCATCTCCATCTTGGGTGTTGCTGAAGGTGCCACAGAACCTTATAAATTCTCGTGTCATGGTCTCAATTCCACATAGATAGTAGAAATGGTCCCCTGCCACTATACTGTCACTGTAACCTGCCTCAGGGCCACTCTCCCTTCACATTGACCTGCTTCTGAGATAAGGGCAGAGACTGTTCTTCAGACCCTTTTGGTGATATAGCTTTGTTCCTTAGAAATGTCTGTGGCCAGCAGGCATGGTGGTGTATATCCCACAGCACTCCAGAGGCAGAGGCAGGCAGATCTCAGTGAGTTCAAGGCCAGCCTGGTCTACAAATCAAGTCCAGGATAGCCAGGGCTATTACACAAAGAAACCCTGTCCCAAAGGGGGGGAAAAAATGTCTATGGCCATGAGCCTGGTGTCTGGAGTCATTTTTCAGCACTTCTTCCTAGCTTTTGTGCAGGGAGGCCAAGACCCTCGGTAAAAGCCAGGAAGGAGGATTTCAAATGGCAGTGCCCATGTGGCGAGTAGTATGGGAGCCATGGGCTTGCAGCCCCACCAGCGCTTCTGGTCTTTTCCACTGTATGTCACTGTACTGTCAGCAACAATAGCCAGTGTCCACTGGGTGCCTGCTCTGTCCTCGACGTTCTGCAAGGCTCTTTCTATCATCGCATGGCTTACCTCATCTGAGTGTACAGCTGTGAAGTTCGGGCCATCAATCCAAACTCTCAAGGGTTAGTGCCAAACTGCACTCTGAGAGCCTGAGTCTCAGCAAGAGACGAGACTTGCAGAGTCCCAACTAATTAGGCAGAACTTTCCCTCTTAAGCTCTGTGTCTGGGCGCGTCTTAGCCATAGCGTTACTTTCAGTGTTGTGTTTATTACACATTGGGCCCTTGGGAAGAATCTGAAGAAGGGAGGAAGGAGGAGAGAAGAAAGGAGAAACAGGGAGAGAAGAGGAGAGGAGTTAAATGATGTCTTCTGAATAGTTTTCCCGTTGCTTCAGAGATTAAATGAGTATGTCAAAACATTTTAATATGCCTGCTAATATGATCAGTTATGCTAGCTAGAAAGTGCCTTGCCATATTCTCAGAATTACCAAAGTAGGTTGATTGGTTTTTACTTTGTAACTCTGGCTGGCCTGGAACTCGCTATACAGACCAGGCTTATCTGAAACTCACAGAGATCCTCCTGCCTCTGCCTCCCTAGTGCTGGAGAATAATTACTAAGTTTTTACAGAGAACTTCTATTGAAATTGCTCAACTCAAATAATAACTTCATTATAAAATCTACCCATATCTCTGTGAGTTCAAGGCCAGCCTGGTCTACAAAGCGAGCCCAGGACAGCCAAGGCTCTGTTACGGTCTCTGCTGTCAGCTATTTGTCCTCGTGCACACTCATGGCATTAAACCTCAGGGCACACTGGCCATTCTGTCACCACCGACAGGGAGGCTGCTCACAGCACAGGGGAGCTTTGGCTGCTTCTCACTGAATTGTTTACTTCAGACGAGAGGGACAGTCCCCACCTTGTACCTGTGCAGAGAGTTAGATGGATTCCAGCTTGTAACTGTTGGTGGGATCGACCATCTCCACAGTGCCCACATTTCAGGACTACCTGACTCACACCCTTTCCATCAGGAATCACAAGAGTGCTGTGAGGGTACATTTGGTGACAGCCACTAGCTTGGTAATAGCTCTTGCCAAGGTCTCTGCTGCTCAGCTAGAAGGGGTTCTTGTGCGAACAATTCCAACCTCCTCAGACATAAATGGTCTCACAAAGGTGGCCTCATGTCCCCTACCAAGGCCTTCAGGAAACCTCCCCAATGTGTCACAGTATATATAGAGAAGATACCTCACACCTTTGAGTCACTTTTTGTTTTGTTTTAGGCATTTGGGGTTGTTTGGTTTGGTTTGGTTTTGGTTTTTTGAAACAGGGTTTCTCTGTGTATCCCTGGCTATCCTGGACTCACTTTGTAGACCGGGCTAGCCTTAAACTCATAGAGATCCGCCTACCTCTCCCTCCTGAGTGCTAGGATTAAAGGAGTATGCCACCATATCCGTCATTGTTTCAGTTTTTTGTTGTGGTTTTTTTTTCTTTCTTTTTTTTTTTTTCTCTAGAGACAGGTGTCCCTTTGTAGCCCTGGCTGGCCTTAGAACTCACAGAAATCTGCCTGCCTCTAGCTCCCAAGTGCTAAGATTAAAGGTGTGTGCTTCCACACCCAGCCCTTGTGTCATTTTTAATTCTAACAACCATCACCACCACCATACTGCTTAACGGCTCCATCCCACACAGAAAGGCATTGTAAGGAGCAGCAGTATGCTGGGTCATGCCCAGAGCTATCCCTGGGTGGTACCTAAGAGAACTGAAGTTAAGCACAGTGATAAAATGCCTTACTATGATGCTCCTTTTCATACTGGCCTCGCCTGGTCAGTCACATGGGGACTTACAGCCTCATTCCACCCAACAGGCTCTGTGTCCTTGAGGCAGACACAGAGCCTGCTTGACCCTGGCTAACCACCCTTCTGTTAGGGGAGTGATCTGGCCCAAGGCTGTGTGGGGAGCAATCCTTGAATGGTACTGAGGACTGGGCTTGGTGGTAGCTTCTGACTGGGCCCCGGTTGCTACAGATGCTGATTTTCCACAGAGATTACCACTGCAGTGGTTGGTACTTGTCCATACTCACATGACACTCTTGGGCCAAACAGTAAAGAGCTGCTTTTACTGCAGCGCAGAGGTAGAGCTAACTGCCCGTAGTGTGAAGCAGTGCCGTCAAAGGCCAGAGCATTTCCTTCTTAAGAACATTCCATGTGCTTCTCAAAATGTAACTCAGAACTCCCCTAGCCACAAAATAATCTCTGTTTAACTCTGTCCCTCTTAGATCATTCTGGAACCCTAGATGTTTTCAGTCTGCATTATTCTGTTACTTCAAAATTCCTACAATGTATGTGTGTGTGTGTATCTGTGTGTCTGTGTGTGCGGGTGCCTACGTGTGTATGTATGTGTACATGTACCTCATCTACCCAAACTTCCCTTTCCTAAATCATGGAATCCTCCAGCTAGCACTATTTTAGTTCAGACCGAAGTTTCCCCCTCCCCTAGGGAAGCACAGGACTGCAGTCTTGGGGATGGAGGGCTTTGAACAGGGCGTCCTCTCTATGCTCCGCCCTTCTCCAGACCCTTGTAAGACTCCCACCTTTGTGTGTCTCAGGTCCAGACACTGCTGCTGCCTTCTAGACCCACCAGCATAGCAGGACTTGGGATGCACCCTGCTGTGTCAGGGCTTCCCACGGCTACTGGCCTTCCATCTCATGGAAGTGTCTCCCCTTTCTCACTCCT
>CAJQZJ010032937.1:3012061-3044210 GCA_907164525.1 Lophiomys imhausi | reverse complement strand
GTGTGTGTGTGTGTGTGTGTGTGTGTGTGTGTGTGTGTGTGTGTGTGCGTAACAGGGTCTCAGACCAGCTATGGTGGCACACGCCTTCAATCCTAACATTTAGGACACAAGAGTCAGGGGATTTCTATGAGCTTGAGGCTAGCCTGGTTTACACAATGAATTCCAGGACAGCCAGGGACTAAGTTATGCCTAGTTGTGGATTCTGGAATTGAACCCATGTCCTCCAGAAGAGCAGCCAGTGCCTTTAACTGCAGAACCATCTCTCCACTCCCCTCACTGAGGCTTGCAGGCTATTTGTAGTCACGCTGGCCCAACAGACAACTGTGTCTGGCAAGTCTATTACAACTATAATTGTGCAGCTCTGGGTTTCTCAGGGCTCCTTGTACTGCTCCAAGGGAAACAAAGGAGCAGAGCGCAGGCAAGATGAGAAATGCACTCAACTCTCTCTCTCCATTTGCTCTCCAGCTTCCAGACACAGCCTTGTTTCCAGAGACCCCCATATCCCTGCCTGCCCCAAAAAAGATGAACCTAAGGCCCAGCCTGTTGCTACCCCAGTACTGTGTGCTCAATGGCTTTCCTTCCTAAACAAGAGGCAGCCATTTGACTGAATACTTTACCACTGCTCTCCCCGACAATGAGTGACCCCCTCCCACCTGCCTCCCCCTAAGGCTCACCTGTAGTACCTGCAGTAAGCACGTCTCCTGAGCAGGAATTCTTTCTGCATAGGTGTGGGTGGTGGGCAGGCAGAGGAGGTGACCTGCGCTCCCCACCCCTCACTCAGCATCCATCTGTGTCACCAAGGAACCAAGGGCCCGCCTGGCCCTAATGCTCTAGTTGCTGCTACAGTGCTAGCTCCTACCTCAGCCAGGTGGTGCTGCTTGAGAACTGGGTGTGTGTGGATGGGGTGCAGGGTCAGTAAATCCTTCTGCTTTCTAGTGGTTCCTGTCACTAAAGCCTCTTGGGCCGCTCAACTTTAGGTCATTTGAATTGTAAGTGAGATAACACTGCCTGTATAGAGAATGTAAGTTCTCTGAGAACAGGGATTCTGATTTCTGCTTGGCTGAATCCTGAAAAGGTGTTTATTGAATACTGCCAGGAGCTCAGAGTCTCTAGAGGTGGGACACACTCGGGAGCTTAGAGCCAGCATTTTCTTTTTGACAAGAAACCTCAGGAAGGCTGATGACACAACTGCCTTCCCCATCTGCACCTTCATTGCTTCTGCCTGTTCTCCTCAGTCACAGGAAGGCTGCTACATTTCCTTGTGTTGAACCAAGGTGTGCTGTCGTCCAGAGCACAGTGTGGAGTGGGACCCTCTCCAGAGGCCCCCTCACTTTTCCATACCCAGGCCTGCTTCACACAGCTCTTCCTAAACCATCGCTGGCCAGGACTGGAATCCATCACCACCATAAGCTGGTCAGGATTCCACAGCCCTGGTGGCTGAGAAGTATGTAGGAGAGTGGGTACCAGAGTACATAGAAGAGGCTTTTATGGCAAGAAAGAGGGAAGACAGGGTGGGCAGCAAGTGGCACGCAGGGATGGAAGCAGGGGTCAGGCCTGCTGCAAGAGGCTGTTTTGGGCAAGCTTGGGCATATGTACAGTTGGGTGAGGCTTCTCAGAGCCAAGGAACGGTTCC
Organism: Lophiomys imhausi; assembly: GCA_907164525.1. Taxonomy (NCBI): domain Eukaryota; kingdom Metazoa; phylum Chordata; class Mammalia; order Rodentia; family Muridae; genus Lophiomys; species Lophiomys imhausi. Next base: position 3,042,577 of record CAJQZJ010032937.1, on the reverse strand, counting down.
CAGGACAAGAGCATGTCTGCCTGTAGATGGCCAGGAGAAGAGGATCCCACAGCATCCACAGCCCTTCCCAGCTCGTTATCAGGGTTATGAACACTGTACACAGTCACACAAGCTGCATACTACATATATATACATGAGCTGCACACTGTACACAGGCACATAAGCCACACACACCCCCCACACACACACACACAAACACACGCACAGTTGAACATGCACATACAGGAGCTACCCAGCACATGGATGCTTCTCCATCTCCCAGAATCAGTTTAATAGGAAACAGGGTTTGGTGGGAACAATTTATGACGACCCAAGCTCTAAAATGGAAACATGTGTCCCTGCCGGGGCTCAGCCACTCCCCAGCCCAGGCTGGTTCCTGAGGGGCACACCAGTCCTCTGGGGACAGCAGAGTGGAGGAGCCCTCAGTCAGAGAAGTTCACCAGGCTTTCTGTTATGTAGCCCACCACTTCATGGCCTCCTACCTTTGGCATACTGACCCCTGAGGACTGGGGCTGGCCAAGGAGGTTTCTCCTGGAGCAGTCAGGCTTCAGTCCCCCAGACCCTCTTTGCTCTCCAGCTGCCTGTGCTCCTGCCTGCCCAGGTCCCCACCCCCATCTCCCTGGTGGTGGCTATCTCCTTCGAGGCCAGGTTCAAAAATGGCCTTTGTCAGGTAGCACAAACCAGGCTGATGAGATACCAACTGACAGGCCCCTATAATCCTTGTCACCACACTGGCACATTCCAGAAGACAGCAGCTAACCCCATCTTTGGTCCTGTCTGGGCAGACAGCACTTTCTGGAAAAGCCTTGCTCAGAACAGCCTGCCTGTCTGACCAGGCCTCGTGGTAGATACCTGCGTACCTAGGGCCTTGTCTGTCCAGTATGTAATGGAGATAAGGTCCAAGGGGTAGGGCTGCAGGAGGCCCATGCATGTCATATAAAATGCCCATCATCAGGTGCTTCCCAGATTAGAAGGGATTTACAATGACAGGTGACCTTAAACTCACCTGACAGCCTCATGGAGGGCACTTGGCAAGAATCTCAAGAGCCCAATTCAGGAGTGGAGAAGCAGCTAAGCCCAGACCCTGGCCAGATTGAGCAAGGTGAGTGAAGCCTCAGAAGGACACTGCCAGTCTCAGGGGGTGTGGGGGGAGGTAGAGGAGACAGAAGAAACCCTCTGTGACCAGGCAAAGCACATGTCCTGGCCACTTCTGCCAGGACTAGTCCTGCTGCTCCAGGTGAAGTCCACAGCAGCCTGCCAGATGGCTCAGGAGCTAAAGGCATTTGCCATACAGATATGACACCCTGAGTTCCATTCCCAAGACGGAAGGAGAAAACCGACTCTGAAAGGATGTCCACTGACCTCCATGTGTACACCTGTGTACACCGTGGGGCAGGCGTAATGACCCACACATTAATAAAAGATTTAAAAAACCAGCCTCGTCTGAGAGGCTGCCCTGTACCAGCTCAGGCTCATCTGCCCTTCCATGGCTCCTATTGGCTAGCCATATCCCTGCCACCCAGGGCCCAATAAAGAGTGGCTCTCCTTGTCAGGCATGGAGGGGCACACCTTTGATCGCAGCACTCGGGAGGCAGAGGCAGGGGGATCACTGTGAGTTCGAAGACAGCCTGGTCTACAAAGCAAGTCCAGGATAGCCAGGGCTATTACACAGAGAAACCCTGTCTTGAAGGAAAAAAAAAAAAAGGAAAGAGTGGCTCTTCTCAGACATGAAGCCATGACCTGCCTGCTGTCCCCTAATAGCAACCTGGGGTCCACAGGCTGGACCTCTGCCCCTGCTCTGAAGACACAAAGCAAAGACAGGAGCAGGCCAGAGCCTTGCCGTCCACTTGCCTCCTGGTGACTCCGCGAGGGGCCACTGGGCTCTTGAGAAGGATGAGAAGGGTCTTCAAGAGGAGGCTACAGGGTCTGCTAGCATGGGAAGAGAACAGTGGCAAGGCAAGCCGTATACAGAGACCCTTCCACTCAGCCAATCGCCCAGAGTACATGTCCTGGATAGAGAGGCAACCCAAACCAGTCACCCCACCAGAAAACGGGAGACCTGCTGCCATCCCAGAGACTAGGAAACCAGATGCAGCTGACGTGGCCATTTCAGATTGTACATGGCTTCAAGGCAGGACTATTTTCCACACCTTTTAGGCAATTTTAGAACAAGTCTGTAAAACTGACACTGTAACGGCCAGCATATTGGTGAGTGTGTAACCTTTGCTGGCTACTGTGATGGCATCTTAGGCAATGGGGGTGTCTCCTAAGGGATTAGGGTTCACTGCTGCTACATAGCGGTTAAGGGGCTGTGTTGACAGTGCCTGTCTGGCTTGGACGGGAGGCGCAGCCTGAAATCACTGTTCAGAGCCCCAATACTCAAGTTCTTTTCTCCTACCTTCACTTAAAATGAGGGTTTGTGCATTCTGACCATCAGAAAAAATCCTGTAGTTAAGGGGTGATTGAAACAACAGACCTTCATTTCCTCTGTTCAGGAAACTGGAAGTCCCAGGCCCTAGTGGGATTGGTTTCTCTCCTCGGTTAAAGGTGGCCTCTCCTCATTGACTCCCATGTGATCTTTTCTCTGTTTGGTCTTATAAGGACACTCAACAGATTAGATTAACATTTGATTAATGTCCACAAAGTGACCTCACTTTACCTTAATTACTCTGTAAAAAACTCACCTCATGGGACTGGAAAGGTGGCTCAGTGGTTAGGAACATTTGGCTCTAGCATTGAAACCAGAGTTGAGATCCCAGCTTCCCTGCTTCCCCACTGGCTGGCTTGCAAATGCTGTACCTCCACCTTCAAGGACTCCAACATCCTCTTCTGGCCTCTGGTCGCTTGCGAGAGCGCGCAAGACACACACACACACACACACACACACATGAAAAAACAACTGAAGACTTATCTCCAATGACAGTCCTTTGCTGAGGTAGTAAAGGTGAAGGGCTGAAGTTCATCATATGAATGAATCACGGGCATAATTTGCCTCCTTATATTGGAGCTATCCTGAGATTGGCCATGCCTTCATTGCCTTATTTTAAGTGCATTTCCCTGCTGCCCTCTTTTATCAGACAGGCTCCCATCACATATGCTAACATTCTTACTGGAAACACCCATTTCCTGGGCTCCAGTTTAGCAGGCTGGGCACTCACTCCTTCCCTGGAGTTCTCACATAGTAACAGCCACCCTGGCCTGCTTGCTGCTTCTCAGTGCAGGCTGAGGTCAGGTCCTGTACGAAGTCCTGTCAGGTCTGTTTTGTTGTTAGCCGCTTACTCCCTGTTCCTCAAGCCCTCAAAGGGGCTGTCACAACCTGTTCTGACTAACAGGCTGTTGACTCGACTGCCTGTCACTTGCCGGGTTTTCTTTCTTCTGTACCCTCCCTCCACCACAAGTATGTTTCTCATTAGCCTGTACCATCTGTCTTTCACTAGGATGCCTGCATGAAAGCAGCACCTGACCCAGGACACTCCTCCGCCAGAGAATAGCAGGGACTCTCTGAGGAGATAGAATCAGGGCTAGTGAGGGCAGGAGGTAGGGATGGAGGCCTAGAAACAGCAGTGGGAGAGGTATAAAATCAGACTGGAGGGGCTAGAGAGATGGCTCAGAGGTTTAAGAGCACTGGCTGCTCTTCCAAAGGACCGGAGTTCAAATCCCAATTTGGCAATTCAAAACTGTCTGTAGGGCTGGAGAGATGGCTCAGAGGTTAAGATCACTGGTTACTCTTCCAGAGGTCCTGAGTTCAATTCCCAGCAACCGCATGGTGGCTCATAACCATCTATATATGCAGGCATGCATGCAGACAGAAAACTGTATACATAATAAATAAATAAATAAAATATTTCAAAACTGTCTGTAATGGCCGGATGTGGTGCCGCACACCTTTAATGCCAGCTCTCAGGAGGTAGAGGCTCGTGGAGTTCAAGGCTAGACTGGTCTGCAGAATGAGTTCCAGAATATCCAGGGGCACACAGAGAAAACCCATCTCAAAAAACAAAACAAAATCAGACTGGAGAATCTTCAAATAGGCTGATGGGAGCAACCAAGCAGCAATCAGTTACTTCAGACCCAGAAAAACTGTGAGGATACTGGTTGTGGTGGCACACATCTTTAATCCCAGCACTCAGGAGATAGAGGCAAGCAGATCTCTGAGTTCGAGGCTAACCTGATCTTCACAGTGAGTTCCAGGACATCTGGGGCTACACAAAAAATAACTGCCTTGAAAAATAAAACAAACATATAAAAAATAAGCAAATAAAAACCATGAGGGTGATCAGTCTCCAGCCTCTCTGCCCACAGCTCTGTTTCCCCATGTGTCATACACTCTGACATCGACCTTCTAGATGCCAGCCCTGTAAACCACAATGTTTGGGCCACACCCAGTGTGCACCTCCCAGGGACACCACAGGGACAGTGCAGTGCCACACCATGACCTGGGTTCTGAGACTTTGACTGAGCCCCACCCCTAATACCTGAGTCATGGAATTCTCCAGAGGTGGGCAGGGCTGCTGCCTGGAGCCAGGAGAGGTGAGCTCATGGTTCCTGTCCACCACTGGCCCTACCATCAGGCAGGGGAGGGTGTGTCTCCTCCCTGGGCGTGGCAGCTGGGCTCCAGTTCTCAGCAGTTCTCAGTGTCCATTGCCCTGACCTGGAGCCTGGAAGGCTCAGGAGCTTCCTCATAGACCTAGGACCTCCCTCCTGTCTTCCTCTCTGCCTTCCTCAACCCTAAACCCTATGGTGACAGACACTAAGCCCAGAAGCCCAGGTTGTGGTGCTAAGCATGACTCACCCAGGGGGAAATGGAGCCTGGCTACAGGTGGACTTCCTTGAACTCCAGATCCCAGCCTAAGAGATCTGGGACCCCTGAGGTTCAGCCTTACACACACATGCACATGTATATATATACACAATTATGCACACATAAACACACACATGCATGCATGTACACATACATACAAATACGCTCATACACGTACATACACATACACTTAGACACATATGTGCACCTCTGCCTGTGAACCCAGGGAAGGCATTTATTAAGTATGTGCTGCATGCTAAAGCCAACGGTGATAACACTATGCAGGGCATTAAGGAGCATTGGGTGAGAAGTCCTGCTCGAGAGGTCATCTCCTGAGGAGGGATCAGGCTACAGGGAGGAAAGGCACAGCTAGAGGCAAAAAGGTAAAGCAAGGCCCCTGCCAGGGAACTGGGAGGCTGCCAGATGGGTGAGCTGGCCAGGTGCCTCTGGCAGGCTGTGGGCCTGCAGTCCAGCATCCTGAGGGGCAGCTCCAGAACTCACACTCTGCTGCCTCCTGGAGCCTGTGTGTCCCCAGCTCAGGGTGCAAGAGGGGCAGATAGATAGTCCCTTCTCATTCCCACTGCTCCCTATCTAAGCTGGCGACAAAAGGACATAGACGGGGCCCCTCGATGAGCCCCTGTGGTCATTCCATGTTCCCTGCCCATGGGAACCCTAGGGCATAATGGTGCCCTCCCTGTCTCTTATACCGTGGAGCAGCCCTCCCAGGTTCACAGGGGCCAGTTCTGTAGAAGCTGAGTGGACAGACTCCACTCCTACACTGCAGGGCTGAACTGCAGTGGCCGTTAGGTGGGGTGGGGGGTTGTTGGTTTTGTTGTTGTTGTTGTTTAAAGAGGGGAAAACATTTTGGAGGCATTCCTCCTGTCCTGAGGCTTGAGTGGGAGTCTGACGACAGAGGACAAAGGACTGACACTGAGTCTCTTGTACAGGGGCAGAGGGGCCCAAGTGGGAAGGGACATTGGGCCAGTGCTGTATCCTAACTAGTCTTCGTCTATTAAATACTAATGTTTCTTATGAGAAAAACATAGTCAGATAAAGGCTTCATCCTGTTTCTTTCCCCCTTTTTTTGGGGGGGTGTGTGGTTTCAAGACAGGGTTTTTCTGTGTAACAGCCCTGGCTGTCCTGGACTCACTCTGTAGACCAGGTTGGTCTCGAACTCACAGAGATCCACCTGCCTCTGCCTCTCCAGTGCTGGGATTAAAGGCGTGTGCCACTATGCCAGGCAGCGTCCTGCTTCTATGGCCGTTCCCCTAAGGGAAGCAGGAACGATGTTCACTGATCACTACTCTTCAGCATTGTGCTGGAGCTACCAGCCTGGAAGAGAAGGAATGGGTGGGAAAAGAAGAAACAAAGCAGCCTCCAGTCACCAGGATGTGATCTTAAATGTGGACTGTCCTAAGGAATCCATTAAAAAGCCAGGCATGGTGGCACATGCCTTTAATCCCAGAGCTCAGGAGGCAGAGGCAGGCAGATCTCTGTGAGTTCAAGGCCAGCCTGGTCTACAAAATGAGTTCAGGACAGCCAGAGATACACAGAGAAACCCTGTCTTGAAAAACCAAACCAAACAAACAAACAAAAACAAAAAGAATAAAAAAAAAAAAAAAAAACACTGGGGCAGGGCTGGAGAGATGGCTCAATGGTTAAGAGCACTGACTGCTCTTCCAGAGGACCTGGTTGAGTTCCCAGCACCCACATGGCAGTTCACAACTGTCTAACTCCAAGACCTGACACCTTCACATAGACATACTTGCAGGCAGAACACCAATGCACAAAAGAGAGAGAGAGAGAGAGAGCCCAACAAAATACTGGGGATTGAGGGTTCAGTGGTGAGGAGCACTGGCTGTTCTTCCAGAGTACCTGAGCTGGGTTCCCAAAAACAACTTTGTGGCTCACAACCACCTGTAAACCCAGCTCCCTGGGATCTGACACCCTCTTCTGGTCTCCTCTCAGGTACCCAGCACAGCATGTACACAGCATAGACAGACACATAAACATAAAAAAATGAAATAAAATAAAAGCAAAAAACAGTGATTTAGAACAGAAGGTCCACATGGATGGATAAAGGCACTTGACATCAGGCGTAATGACCTGAGCCAGGTGCCCTGGACCCACATGGTAAAGGACAGAGCAGATTGTTCTCTGACCTCCGCACACCAGTGTGGCACATATGGACATACATATCGATGTAAATGAATTAGATGAATTAAACACAATTTTTAATGTTTAAAAGGATTAGGATCAAGAGCAGAGCTAGTGGGAGAACACTTGCCTAGCATAAAAGAAGCCCTGAGCTTCTGTCCCCACAGCAAATAAAGACCTACTTATTAGAAGTAATAAATTAGATCAGTGCGCTTACAGAATGATAACAAAACCAACATGGGGCTGGAGAGATGGTTCAGCACTTAAAGCACTTACCTAGAAAGTGTGACGACTGGAGTTCGGATCCTAGAACTCACCACACAGGTACTGGGTAGATGTGGCAGATGGTTGCCTGCCTGCAATTCTAGCCTCGGAAAATGGAGACTGGAAATCCGCAGAGCTCGCTATGCAGACTAGCTATAGTGGTGAGCCCTGGGTTTGAGAGACCCTGCTTCTGGTAAAGTGGGAGACCAACACAGAATGATTCTTTTTGTTTGTTTGTTGTTTTTCGAGACACAGTTTCTCTGTGTAGCAACCCTGGCTGTCCTGGAACTTGCTTTGTAGACAAGGCTGGCTTCGAACTCACGGAGATCCATCTGCCACCACACCCAGCCCCAAAGGATGATTGACAAAAACCTTACTTGGGCTTCTACATGCACATTCACATATGTACAAGCACACCCTTACATACATGTATCCACACACATGAATATGCATACACACACAGATGGACAAAAAAAATCAATGTAATTTCTGCATACTGGAAATGTAAAGTCCAAAATGAAGAAGACAGTTCCATGTACAGTAATATGAAAAAGGATAAGTTACAATAAAATAACCAATGAAATGCAGGATCTTAGTCTCCAAAAGTTATTAAACACGAAAAGGAACTTCCAAAGACTAAAGTTAGTGAGAAGCTGGGGCTGTAGGGAGGGCTCAGTGGTTAAGAGCACTTGTTGCTCTTATAAAGGTCCTAGGTTCAGTTCCCAGCACACACGTTTCCCAGGGTACGACACCTTCTATCATCCATGGACACTGAGTGAACAAATGCAGGCAAAACACTCACTTCTGTGAAGCATGGAACACTCTCTCACGGTGGTCAGGGTCACATCCTCAGGGCCATCCCAACTGGCTCCAGCAGCTGTCCCTTCTCTCACCCCACTGCTCCTGTCACCATAGCAACCCCTCGCTGGACTCCTGCTAGCCTCCTCTTCTTCCTCTGACCAAGGGAACCTCAGAGCATGGTGGTGGGTTGATGGTCCTCTCTGCCTCTTCTGACCATGACCAAGTCCTCCCAGGCTTCCTACAAGGGCTGAATCCAGCAGATGCCAAGTCCTGGGTCAGTAAGTTACAGTAGGAAAACCCAGATTCTGAAGCCAGGTAGACCTGATCTGGATCCCAAGGCTGGACAGCTTTTGATATCGCTTAACCTCTTTGAGCCTGTTTTTCACAGCTATAAGATGACAGCCAATTGTCTTACTGAGTAATGAAAAATTAGTATCTAAAAAGTGCCTCCCACCTGGCCCAACAGACACGACCGAGAGCTCTCTACCGAAGGTCTGTGCTCATTTCCCCAGCCTCTTCACCCCTACGGTGTTCTTGGGTTAGAGAAGTGCACTATGGATACTCCTAGGCCTGAGATGGAGGGGACTATTGTCAGTAGCCTGGCCCCCCACACTGCCCACAGTTTTCGCGACCTTGGTGGCTGGTTAGGGCAACCACAGTCTTTTGTAGGTATGGAGACATGACCGTGACAACTGGGAGCTACAGAAAGAGCTTGGACAAAGGAGTTGGACCTAAAGTTGCTAAAGTCACTTGCTCCCCTGGGCACAAGGAGGACTTCTTTCTGACAGCTGCCTTTTGGCACCCAGCACTGCTGAGCATTCATGTCAGTCCTCAGGGTCAGCCACTTCTAGCCATTGCCTTACGGTGGCACCATCTGTAACTGCAGCTTTACAGAGATGGAAGCCAACAGCAGAGGAGCTGGCCTCGGGTGGTCAAGGCAGAGAGCTAACCCGCCAGCTGAATCTCTAAGCCCCAATGGGTAAGTGGGTGAGCCCGTGACCCTGACAAAAGGCACTGAACTAACTTTAACCTGGGGAAGGAGACACTGGAGTCCTGGCCCGGATCTAGGCACAGGAGGCACAAAAACAACCCTCACCACGGCTTCTGGGCTCGTGGGTCTTCTGAGCCAACACCCCAAACCTCCCAACCCTCTCGCCCTGTCCTGAGCTTGGCCAAACTGTCTCTGGAGTCTGCCATGTCTACAGATCCTTGCTGCCTGTACCTCAGAAAACCCTGCCTGAGGAAGCCTTACCTGTGTCCCACACATTCTGTTCCATGACATTCATCTCTGTAGACATGAGTGGTGACATCTACCCAGGGGAAAGGCTGGAGAGAGGTGGAGCTCGACTGATGCCCAGGCTAGGTCCCCATCTTTGTCACTCACCTGTCTCTGAGTCTCCATTGCCCAGCTATAACGGGGAGCTGGGCTCCACTCCTGCCTGATCAAGCATGTGGACAATGTACAGAGAGAGAGAGAGAGAGAGACCCAACAGCAGCTGCCCACAGTGGCCTGGATTTTGTTTTTTGTTTAATTTTTTTTTAATGTATATTTTGTATGAACAATTTGCCTACATGTATGTTTGTGCACCATACGTGTGACCTCCTACTGAGGTCAGAAGGCAGCACTGGATCCCCTGGGGTGGGAGTTAACACAATTGTGAGCCACTGTGCAGGTAAGAGCAACAAGTGTGCCTAATCACTGAGCCAAGGCTCCAGCCCTATGTTTGTTTTTAAACCAGAGTCTTGCTATATTGCCCAGGCTGGCCAGAAACTCACCAGACCAGGCTAACTTCCAACTCACGGAAGTCTGCCTCCCTTTTCTGGTATTAGAGGTGTGGGTTGCCATGTCTGTCTGACCCAGGTTTTTGAAAACACAGGCTGCAGGGTGAAAAAAAATAGTGAAAGAACAAAGCCGGGCAGAGCCACCCTGTAGGGCCGGGCCTCCTGAGCCTGTGCAGAGGGAGGCCAGGTGTGCCAGGTGCTGGGGACAGCAGTGGCAGGCGTCAGAGTGGGAGGGTCCAGACGGACATCTGTGTGTTGTTTACTAAATATTAGCCACAGGCCAGAGACTGGGGCTCCTGGTGGCTGTCTACCTCCCAGGTAATCAATCCACCAGAGGACGGCAGCTGGAAGCCTTTAGCAACCTGAGGCCAGGGTAGCATCTGGAGAGTGAGGCCCTCCCACCTGAGCCTTCATCCCTGCGGCTGCGCCAGGCTCGCAGGAGTAAGGTTGAGCCTTGCCTGGAGCTCGGCTCCAGGGCAAAGAACAACTGAGGACAACTGGCAAAGGCAAGCTCCGGTGGGAGGACCATCAAGGCAAGCAGAACACCAGCCAGCAGAAAGGCAAAGGATCTCCTTGGAGGGAGATCCCAGGATGCGGGGTTTCCATCATCTGTGTTTCCTTTAGAATCTGTTTTAAGCCTCCTTGCACATCTGTGGGGTTTTTCTGCTTGGTTTTGTTTTTAGACAGGGTTTCACTGTTGCAGGCTGACCGAGAACACACTATGTAGCCCAGGTTTAATGCACTTTTGATTTACATACCTTTTCAAGACAAGAAAAGTTCTGGGGTTTTTATTTTGTTTGTGTGTGGGGGGGGGGGTTGTTTTTAAAAACAGGGCATATGCTTTTAGTACCAGCACTTGTGGGGGCAGAGGCAGGCTGATCTCTGTGAGGGCTGCATGGTCTACACAGTGAGTTCCAGGACAGTCAGGGCTACACAGAGAGACCCCACAATAACAAGCCCCAGGAAGGGAACTTAGTCACATATAATATGGCTGAACCAGACAGCAGGAAATCAGGGTGTTGGGGGGAGGGATGCAAAACACAGAAAATGTCCTCCTCCCCCAGGCGTCCTGCAGACTCTGGTGTCCCCTCCAGTCCCAACTTGCCTTGCCTTGAGGTTGGATGAAGGCTGGGGATTTTGGAGATTTCATATTTTTTTCTTTGGATGGATGGAAGAGGGAGAAAAAGGGAAGGGAGGAGGAGAGGGGGGAGAGGTGAAGGAAGAGAGAGGTGGGTAAAAAGAGGAATTCTGAACTAAATAGAGAAAAGCCAAGGCTTTTGGGAACGCTGCAACCAGATGGCTGAGAGCAGGCTCGGCCGCTGACCCATTTTCCGGAGGCGTCCTCCGGAGACCTTAGATAAGGCTGGAGTCTGGAGGGACCGCTGGAGGGACCGCGCTGGGACAGCCCTTTGCGGCTGAGGCTCCTGCCGGAAAAGCATCCTCGCATATCTGGGCGTCTAGGGCGCCAGGGCTGGACCCAAGCCTAAGGCGCCCCCCACATCCCTACACCCCGCTGGGCTGCCCTACCGGGCAATCTTCGCTCTCAGTGAGAAGGCAGCTGGAGAGGGCCAGCAGGCTAGCTCAAGTCCCTTCCAGGGCTGTGGGACGCTCTGAGATCCTTAACTTTGGGATCCTGGTCAGGCTGCTGCCCAAAAGCGAGTCTGTCTGCAGGCCTACGGGAGGCACCGAGGCTTGGGCACACCTGGGCTGGTATCTGCGCTCGATTCAGTGCTTCCCACCCCGGTCGGTTTGACTCCTGTGCCAACAGGGTCTGCCCTCAGCCGCTGAAGAAAGAAAAATCTTATCCTTTTGCTACATTGAGACTGAAAGACTGGAGGGAAACGATATAATCTTTTAAATTCAGGGCCCGGTGGTGGCACACGCCTTCAATCCCAGCACTCCAGAGGCAGAGGCAGAGGCAGACAGATCTCTGAGTTCGAGGCCAGCCTGGTTTACAAAGAGAGTTCCAGGACAGCCAAGGCTGTTAAACAGAGAAACCCTATCTCAACAAACAAAGCAAAAAAGCAATTCAGGACCCAGGAAGTATCCTAAAATGTTTGTCCAGCATTCATGAAATCTTGACTATCAACTCTGAATAAAATCAAGCCTGGGGCTGGAGAGATGGCTCAGCGGTTAAGAGCACTAACTGTTCTTCCAAAGGACCCAGGTTCAAATCCCAGCACCCACGGGACAGTTTACAGCTGTCTGTAATTGCTAGGCATGTTGGCACATGCCTTTAATCCCAGCACTCCAGAGGCAGAGGCAGGTGGATCTCTGTGAGTTCAAGGCCAGCCTGGCCTACAAAATGAGTCCAGGACAATCAAGGATACATAGAGAAACTCTGTCTCAAAAACCTTAAAAAACAAACAAACAAAACCAAGCCTGGTGGCAGGTGCCCATAACCCCAGCTCTGGGAGATAGGTGCAGGAGACTCCATGCAAATTCATCTTTGTCTACATCAAGAACTTGGGACCAGCCTGCGATACATAAGACCCTATTTAAATTAAATAAGAATAAAAAGTTTTAAAAGTTCAGGGAGGAGTAGAGGCACAGGCCTGTAATACCAGGAGGTGAGCCACAGTAAGAAGTGTAACAGTTTAGGCTAGCCTGGGTTCTGCAGAGAAAAATGGGACCTTGAGTAGAAAATGTAGGAAAATAGGCAAAACATTTTAAGGGAAAAGGCTTCCCAGAAGGAAACAAATGGTCTATAAACTTCCAAGAAGATACTCATTTGCTCCAGGACAATTAGGAAAGTTTGTAGCAGTTTTGCATGAGCTCAGCTGTGGGGACAGCCCTGTTTGTACAACATTGCCCAGCAACAAAGGCTCCCATAAATTTCCCAGTCTCTTCATGCCTTGGGGAGAATTTCCAAAATACTGTTTTGTTTTGTTGAAAAAAAAAAATGAGACATGAAGGAATATCCCCAAATGTGTGAAAATTAAAAAATAAATAAACAGAACAAAACAATAGGAGAATAAAACCTAGCGGTGACTCACGCCTTTAATCCCAGCACTCACACTCAGGAGGCAGAGGAAGACAGATCTCTATGAGTTTGGGGGCCAGTCTGGTCTACAGAGTAAGTTCCAGGACAGCCAGGGCTATGCAGAAAAACCCTACCTAGAAAAAACCAAACCAGAAAGAAATGGGAGAGGGAGAGCTAGAGGTAATGAGGAACCCCTGAGTGTGTATTGGGGGGGGGGGACAGGGACAGGAGGGAGGGAGGCAGGAGAAGACAACTCCTGCCAGAGGATGCGGAGAGAGCTGACTTACTGACTTACTTTATTTAACACTTTGGTATTGTTCTAAATATTATCTAGGGGGGAACATCCAATATCATCTAGCCAATTTTCTATATTCTAAAAATGAATAGAGAAAAGTCAAAATAAAAGAGGGTGGCCGGGGGTGTGTTAGTGACAGAGTTCATTTGGAGGTGGTTTGGTTGGATTCTAAGAGACAAGGTGGGGAGTCAAAGTCCAGGCATTTGGGGGGGTCACAGACAAGGTGAGGACTTCAGGCTTCCAGCCCCTCCAAGCAGCTCTAACTCTTTTTTTGGGGGGAGCCTCTCTTTGAAGCCTCACAGTCCTCAGCAGTAGACTTCCTCCAGGTAGATCTTTCTGGAAGGCAGAGACTACTGAAACCCCAGAGTTACCAAGATGAAAACCCTAAATGTGGTTCCCTGTGCCTCTCAGTCCCTTCCTGGCCTGCCTAAGTTGACACCCACTACTAGGTATGCCCCAACCTTGGGCGAGTCCATGTTCTCTTCCAGGTGAAATGTACTCTCATCAAAGGTGCCATTGCCTTTTGTCCTTGTCCTCACCTCTGACAAGGCTCTTGGCTCTCAATCTGTCATGGTCTCAGAAAGCCACACACTGGCCTCATTTATTAAAGGGGTAGATGCTGATCTGCTTCTCAGGGGTTATGGGGTCTCTGCAGTCACATCCAGGACCCCAAAGTCAACAGTTGAGGGTGTAGGAGGTTCTTCCTCCTTAGCTGTGGGCAAGACAGTTGGGGAGGAGAGGGGGTTACTTCCTCCCAGCCCCCTCAAGGAAGTCTGTCTGTGTCCTCCCTGTAAACCCCACCAGGCCTAGCTTGTTCAGTGTACTGCCCTGCAAGACCCAGAAGCCTGAGGCCTAGAGGTCTTCACCGCCCCCTTTAAGCAGAAGCAGAAAGAGAGGCCACCAACCAACCTCCTCAAAGAAACACCTGAAGCCTTGCACACTCTGCTCTCCAGTGCCTCTTAAAATTTAGTTTTGCCGGGCATGGTAGCGCGCGCCTTTAATCCCAGCACTCAGGAGACAGAGGAAGGCAGATCTCTGTGAGTTCAAGGCCAGCCTGGTCTACAAAGTGAGTCCAGGACAGCCAGGGCTACACAGAGAAGCGCTGTCTCAAAAAACCAAAAATAATAAAATAAATTTAAATTTTCAAACAAGAGGTTAGGGAGATAACTTAGCTGGTAAAGCGCTTGCTGGGCTTGACTTTGATGTCCACCACCAATGTAAGAAGCCCAGTAGGCCAGGGTGGTGGCGCACACCTTTGATCCCAGCACTGAGGAGGCAGAGACCAGATGCTCTCTGGTCTACACAGTGACTCCCAGGCCAGTCCTGAGCTTTAAAAAAATAGGGAGTGGTTGTGGTGGTGAGCAGTATGCACCTGTGAACTCCTTTCTGGGACCCAAAGCCCAGAAGGTCATTGGGGATTCCTAGCCAGCGAGCCTCACCAAATCAGTGAGCTGCAGGTTCAGAGAGAGTCACTGCCTCAAAACACACAGTGGACAGCTCTGGCCTCCACATGCACAGCATGTGCACTGCACACACGGGTACCCACAGGCATGAACTTGTCCACACATTCACACACACAAGTCAAACAACAAGGCTGTTTCTCCCGCAGTAGTTGACCCTCTCTCTCCAGTTGCTCTTCAGAGAGCTCTCCTGTTCAGCTTAGAGTAAATCCTTCCAGACGTCTCCAGTCTCTGGAGCGTGTGTGCACACATCTGGCATTGACACCAGAACGCCTCCTTTTTACCCCCTGCTGCTTCCAAAGTCCCCTCCTCTTCCTGGAGTTTGGTATCTGCTGGTGACCTTTGTTTCATGTGTCTCGTTTTATTCCTTCATTCATTCACAAATATCAACTCAGCAGGGGCTGAGGGTGCACAGGGAACCAGACAGCTGACTGCTGAGGGAGGCATGGCCGTAACCTAGTGTGCAAGCTCTAAGGCTGTGAGGCTATTGCTAAGAGATAGCCTCTCTCCCCAGGGGCTCCTTCCTGGGGGACCCTTGCCCCCTGACTTTGCAAACCTTCCCATTCCCCCAGAAGCCAGCTCTTTCTGATCTCTGAGGCTCTGCCTTGTGCGCCCCCTCACCCAAACTTTCTCAGGACTTATTAAAGCCACCTTTGATTTTTTTTTGTTTGTTTGCTTTAACTATTAAGTCACATGTACCCTGCAAGAGTGTTAGGGACCGACAATGTCTCTAGTGAAGCCCACTACTTAAATGTCACAACCCATCTAGTCCTGGTAGCCTATTCCTATAGTCCGAGCACTGGGGAGGCTGGGACAGAAAGATCTCCAGTTCAAGGCCAGTCTGGGCTGAATAAAAAGACTCCGTTTCCAGAAGGACAGGAAGGTACTCATCAAATCGATACAAAATTGCCCTAATCAGTTTACATGTGAGGAAACTGAGGCATAGGGAGGTAATGTGACCAGCTCAAGAACACACAGGGGTCAAAGTGGGGTCAGTCCTGTTCCTAAACCCAGGAAGATTCTTAAATGCTACCACAGGCTCAGGGTCAGGTACCTACCTGTCCACCATTTCCCAACATGTACACTGGGTGTCCTAGGCAGCCCTGATTTCAAACCTCCACCAGAGGACTCTGGGGCTTGGGTCTGGAAGTGTCGTGTTCATGACCTGAGTGACAGCTGGGCCATTGTGGCTTTGTAGAAAGGAGCGGAGTGAAGACCTCACGGGTGCCCCCAGCTTTACCCATCTCTTGAGAGAAGAATGGCTGCCAGTGGAAAATGCTTAGTGAAGAGAGATAGGAGGGGAGGGGGCTGGGGGAGAGGGTTCCTTAGCTCCCCCCTGATGAATCCTCCAGGCGTGTTTTGACACACCCTCCGCTGGAGGATGCAATTATTTGCAGCAAGGGCTTCCTACCTGATCATTAATGGATGGTTCTTGTGCCTCACAAGGCAGTTGCTTGGAGACTGGGTGAAGGGACACTTTCTTTGAATGTGCGTGAGACTCTACAGGAAGCTGATGGTGGCCCATCACCTAGCCCACCTGCCTCAAGACCCCTCAGAGCCATCATCTACCAACTGCAGACTCCCAGGAGCCAAGCAGGGACGCCCTGCCCAGCACAGGGAATGAGAGCTCAGGAGTCTGCCTTGTGTCCTCCCCCACAGTGGCTGGGTCCTGACTCAGTGTCTGTACCATAGTGAGCTACATGCTGCCGCAAGGTAAGGCTGTGTCAGCAGTGACTGATGGGTCTGGTGGCCTTCTGGGGCCCTGGTGGAGGGGTTGGGCATGGTTGCCTGATGCCAGGCAGCAAGAGAGGCTTCCAGAGCAAGAAAACTCCAAACTCCAGGGTCTAAGGGCCAATAGAGAACACAGCACCCTCACCAAAGGAATTTGGTTCCAGTAAAGCAACTATACCACTACAATTACCACCGTCAGGGGCTGGTAGAACTGTTCCATTCCCACAGCCCGAAACTCAAATTGGTTGTTTCTACTTTAGTGAATATCTTCAAGTCTAATGAAACAATTTCCACATTAAAAGAAAGAAAGAAGAGAAATAAAAATAAAAGCCAAATGCCAAACACAAATCCCCTGAGCTAGACACACATTTGTTTAGATGTTTAACCTCTCTCCGTGCAGCTCTCATCTATTAAAAAAAAAAAAAAAAAATGGAGATGTTGTCGTTACAGAGAAAGGATCTGGGGAGAGAGGCTGGGGAGGTGGCTCACTCAATAAGAGTGCTTGTTTGCCAATGGGACTGGAGAAATGGCTCAGCAGTTAGGAGCGAGCACTGGCTGTTCTTCCAGGGGACCCAGGTTAAATTCTCAGCACCCCTATGGCAGGCCAAAACCATCTGTTAACTTCAGTTCCAGGAAATTCAATGCTCTCTTCTGATTTCTACAAGCAGCAGGCATGCATGTGGTCCAGACATACAAACACTTATAGCTATAAAATCGAAATATAATTTTTTTTTAGCTGTTCATGATGGTGGTGCAAACCTTTAGTCCCCAGCACTTAGGAAGCAGAAGCAGTTGGATCTCTGTGAGTTTAAGACCAGATTGGTCTACAGATCAAGTTCCATGTCAGCTAGAGTTACATAATAAATTCCCTGACTCAAAAAAATAAAATAAAAAATAAGGACAGAGATACTTTGAGAGAACTAGAGTCAGTGTTGAATGCTGAAGTGAAAGTTCTTGAGCTCCATGACTTTCATTCATTCATTCATTCATTCATTCAATGGGTGAATATTGCGCCTCCTCTGGGCCTACCACTTCCATAGCCTAGAGGTTTGAACTCAGAGACTCCTGCTCTTGCGCAGCCAGCACTCTTCCCCACTGAGATGGCCCCTCAGCCTAGGATTCTGTATCTGGAAGGCAGAGTCCAGAGGATTTCCTGGAACAAGAAGAATGGGGTATGAGGTTAAAGGTGGCTTCAAGTTCTCAATCTGTACACAGAAGGACAGACTGCCATGAGTCCCACTGGGGAAGCCCCCAGCAACAGCATCCTGGGAAAGCTTAGGAGAACAGGGTTGGCAGTGTTAAGGCAGGCCCACCTACGTACGATCTGAAGCTCAGGAGAGACTGGCTCACTGGTGCCCAGCTTGGGAGGCTAGAGGAGGCCAAAGGAGTCAGGAGACCAAGGCCTGAACAGTGGACATTTGACCCAAGAGGATGGGGAGAAAAGAGGAGGGGCGTGCAGCCAGAAGAGGGCAAGAGTTAGATTAGGGGAAAAGAGGAGCAAGAAGAGGTGGAGGATGGGCTGGTGGAGATGACAGAGCTGAGCATTTGGTTAGGGCAAGCAAGCTGAAGGAAGGGGCACCCAGCTGATGGCGCCTGAAGACCAAGCTGAGGAGAACTAAGTGCCCACCATTGGGCTGGAGTTGGGTTCTTTCTGTATAAAAGGCAGAACCCACATAAAACCAGCCCCATGGACCACTATTCCAGTGCTCCTGGGACAAGACAGAGAATCCCCAGAAGTCTGTAGGCCAGGTAGCTGGTGTACACAGCAGAGATCAACAGGCTTCCCCATCTCAAACAAGGTAGAGGGTGTGGACCAACATCCAAGGTTGTTCTCTGACCTACACACACATTCTGCAGCCCATGTGTACCTACACAGAGAGAGAGAGAGAGAGAGAGAGAGAGAGAGAGGAATATTTTTTTAAAGAAAGGAGAAGAAAAGCCAGACTATCCAGACTAGTGGGGTACTGAAGGTCTGGAGCACTCTGGACTCATATGTTGTGATGGAAAGGAACCAGAGCCTTTTTGGAGAGACCCCCCCCCCCAAAGCAGTATTAAGTGAGGATGTTACAGACAGGAGGAAACAGCAACAGGACAGACCCTTAGAAACAGATCAGGGGGCTGGAGAGATGGCTCAGCGGTTAAGAGCAGTGACTGTTCTTCCAAAGAACCCTGGTTCAAATCCCAGCACCTACATGGTGGCTCACAGCTGTCTGTAATGGCTGGGCCTGGTGGCGCATGCCTTTATCCCAGCACTCAGGAGGCAGAGGCAGATGGATCTCTGTGAGTTCAAGTCCAGCCTGGTCTACAGAGTTCCAGAACAGCCAAAGGGCTGTTACAGAGAGAAACCTTGTCTCAGAAAAAAAAAAAAAAAAAAAAAGAAAGAAAGAAAAAATAAAAATCCAACAAAACCAAAAAAATTTAAAGAAAGAAAGAAACAGAGCAGGGTGCAGAAGTATCCACCTGGCAAGGAAGGGCACAGGGCAGCTGCCTGAGATGGACCCATCATGGCCAGCACTGTGATATGCTTCCTGGGGTACCAAAGACATTTCTGTATTTTAATGCTGAGATCAATGAAAGGAATATTGTATCTGGGGAAGCTGAGACCTGGGGTTGTGTCCTAGCACCAGGGTCAGGGCTGTGACCTGTCAACCTCTGGAGGTGGGAAGAGCCAGAGTATCACACCTGCTGAACAGAAGAGCCCAGAGAGAAGTCATCATTTGCCAAGGTCATGGCACTTTAATATTTCTGTCAGGAGAGAAGAACATATCTCCAAACCTCTTGTACTGATGCTGGCTCAGTTAGCATGACCACGGAGCCTGAGGAGTGAAAGTACAGAGAGAAGCCAGAGACCCTGGGTGGGACCAAGACCAAGCCTGATGCACTGGCCTCAGGAAGGCTGAGAAATTGGAGGTCCCTGGGATTGTTCTTCTACGTGGTGGAGACCCATGTGCATCCCCATGA
Source organism: Lophiomys imhausi (assembly GCA_907164525.1). NCBI lineage: Eukaryota > Metazoa > Chordata > Mammalia > Rodentia > Muridae > Lophiomys > Lophiomys imhausi. Next base: position 3,023,342 of record CAJQZJ010032937.1, on the reverse strand, counting down.
GGCTTGAGGACAACCTTAGAAGAGGAAACAGCAGTTAATTTTTTGTTGTCGTTGTTTGGTATTTATTTTTGTTTTTTTTGAGACAGGGTTTCTCCGTATAACCTGATTTCAAGCCCAGCCTGGTCTACAGAGGGAGTTCCAGGATAGCCAGGGCTACATAATAAAACCCTGTCTCGAAAAAAAGAAAAAAGATTTTACTATAAATTGGGCATGGTGGCTCATGCCTGTAATCCTAGCAGGGTTGGTTAGGAGACATACTCAGGAGGGTCAAGGAATTTCAGGCCAAGGGCATTGAGATAACGCAACAAGATGTAGGTGCTTACAGCCCTATCAAACTGAGTCCCATGACCAGATCCCACGAGATGGCAGGAAAGAACTCAGTCCCAAGAGTTGTTATCTGACCTCCACAGGAGTGTCCCTACCCCAATAAAAAAAATAATTAAATTTTATTTATATATTTGTAATTTGTTCTTTTAGGATATTTACTTATCTTATTTCATGTGTGAGTGTTTTGCTGCATGTAGATCTGTGTACGCTGTGCCTGCCTGGTGCTTGCAGGGGTCAGAAGAGGACATGAGATTTCCTGGAACTAGAGTTACAGATGGTTATAAGCTACCATGTGGGTGCTGGGAACTCAATCTGGATCCCCAGCAAGAGCAGCTCTCACCTGCTCAGACATCTCTCCAGCCCCTTAAACGAATGTTTTAAAAAAAGAAGCCTGGCATTGGTAGCACGCATTTTTAATCCCAGCACGTATGAGGCAAAAGCAGGCAGATCTCTGTGAGTGTGAGTTCAAGGCCAGCCTGGTCTACAGAGAGAGTTCTAGGACAGCCAGGGGTACACAGAGAAACACTGTCTTGAACACCCACCCCAAAACACAATGCAGTTTGAAGCCAGACATAGTGGCCTTTAATCCCAGCATTCAAGAGGCAGAGGCAGATTGATCTCTGTGAGTTCCAGGCTAGCCTGGTCTATATAGTGAGTTCCATATATACAGTAGGGCTAAACACAAATGAATGAATGAATGGATGGATGAATGAATGAAATAAAAAAAAAGAATTTAAAGCCAATTTGGCCTACATAGTGAGGCCCTGTCTCAAAACAAAAGTTGAAAATAATAAGTGTTGGCACCCTGCCAGTGGAAGTATAAAATGATGATGCGTCTGCTACAGAAACGGGGTGGTGGTTCTTGGGAAACTAACCATAAAATCATCATATGATCAAGCAGCTTCGCAAGGCCTCAAAAGGATGCTCCAGCCCCTCATTCCCCGCAGCAGTCACAGTAGCCAAAACATGGAGTCAAGCAGGAAGCCATTGGTGGAAAAATGAATCAGGAGAGTGTGTGACCTTCATAGGGTGGGTTATTATTCAGCCTTTTACAAAAGGAAGAACAGGGCTGATGAGCTGGCCCAGTGGATAAAGGTGTGTACTGCACAGCCCGACGTCCTGGGTTCTGTGCCTGCGACCAACACGGCAAAAGGACAGAAAAAACTCTAGAAAGTTGTCCTCTGACCTCCATGCTCAACTGTGGTCCGTGAACCCAACACACACACACATACGTGCACACTGACACATTATACACTCACACCCACATACATGTGCTCACAAACACACACACACACTAATTTTTCTAATGTAATCTTTAAAATATGTTTTTAAGTAAAGAACATAGCTGGACCTGGTGGCACACACCTGTAATCCCAGAGGCAGGTGAATCCGCCTGAGTTTGGGGCCAGCGGCATTTCAGGCCAGTGAGAACTACATAATAAGGCTCTGTCTCAAAATAAAACACACAGAAAAGGCTAGCAAGCTGGCTTGGTGGGAAAAGGTGCTTGCCACCCAAAGAAACAAACTTAAAGGCCTGAGCTCGATCCCTAGAACCCACATAAAGATGAAAGATGAGTACCAACTCCACAGTTTTCCTCTCACCTCCATCCAAGCTCTATACCACGCATGTGCCATCCTCCCTCACCCCCATACACGCCTGAATGATAATAAATCAAAATGTAAAACCTAGGTAAAAATGTTTTTCAATCACAAAAAGCGCTTGGAATATAACTCAGTGGCAGCATGCTTACCTCATATGCAAGGGACTCCGGGCTCAGTCCCAGTACCACCGAAGGAAAGAGAATGGAAAGAGAAGTAACCCAGTAACCCCGTCTTGAAAGACCCAACAGGCCTGCCCCATAACTCTGCAGTAGAGCCCCTGCTGGCATCCTGGAGACCCTGGGTTAACCCAGCACCTCCCTGCAGGGGAACAGAAATGCTGTGTGATTGCGCTCGCTCCCATGAGACAGCCATGGAAACCCAACGCAGAGCACAATAACTCCTGCTCCTGAGTCTCGGAGTTTTGTTTTTTTTTTAATTTTTATTTAACATATAAGAGCTCTATCTGCATGAGTCACAGAGTTTAATAGTGTATTGTACGCTTCCTACCACAATTTTAAATGCAATTTTTAAAACAAAATCTGACTGGAGAATAAATTGTAACCCAGAGTTTTAGTGGCAAGCCTGTCAGCTTGTGAGCTTCTGCTCCATCTTCAGGGTGACACACACTGACTTTATTGTATTTCCCAAGTCTGACACCCAGCCTTCACCTGCATCTTCTCCCACCCAGGCTCTGCCCTCTCCGCTATGCCCCAGAGTCCTGCTATAAGCATCCGTATAGGACACGCAGTGCCTTTACTGCTAAGACCTGCTGCCTGGCCAAGGGTCTTGGAAAGCAAGAATGCGTCTCCTGTCAGGACAAGCTTCTAGGAGAGGGAGATCAGAACCCAGAGGGTGTTGGGGGCCCAGAGATGCCTGCCAGCAAGGAAAAACATAGCAGCTGCCAGGAGGGGATATTGGCCAGTCCGGGCCCTGGTTACACATCACCCTACCACACAGTACATCGGAACTCCTTCCTTCCTTCTTCCTTTCTTTCTTTCTTCCTTCCTTCCTTCCTTCCTTCCTTCCTTCCTTCCTTCCTTTCTTTCTTTCTTTCTTTCTTTCTTCTTGGGGGAGGAGGTGGTAAGGGTGTGTGGTGTGGAACAGGGTCTCACCATGTAACCCTGGCTGGCTTGGAACTCACTATGTAGACCAGGCTGACCTTGAACTCATAGACATCCACCTGCTTCAACCTAAGTACTGTGAAGAAAGGAAAACAGTGTCCCAGCTAGTCTAACCTTTCGTTCTAAAACACTCTGGATGAGAACAGCACAGAGGCATAGTTAAGCAGAGCTGCCTCCGAGAACAGGACACTTGTACGTCCCCACGGGCTCACGGTCAATAGGAACTCTAGCCTAGGACTAAGATGTCCTCCCCTACCCACCGACCCACCCACACACCCCATTCACCATGACTTGGGAGCCCAGCTCTTGGCTGCACCTGATCTTGGTCAAGAACTAGCAGGCACTAAGGGGCCCGCCTGGAATTCCAAGACTATCACACACAGTCCCCTCCACCTCCACCCCACTCCCCACCCTTGTCCGGAAGCCAGACTTGTAACATCATGTTTCAGAGCCCTGAGTCATTTTGGATGTCTCTGACTCTGGCCACAGAAAGGCAAGCACCCCACAGGAGAGAGAGAAGCCATGAGCCCAGCTGGTCTCCCGTGACCCACTCAACAGGACCAAGCTATTTTAGGGGAATAAGATCAAATGGGGGGACCACTTGCCCCAGCTACTTTTGACTTGGTGCTTGGGGCTATTTCTGTGAGAGCACAGGCTGGTGACGGCCAACGTTACCAAGCACTGTTGGTCTGAAATTAAATGTGTCTGCCTAGAAGAACGAGTGTGAATTCCTATAGGATAGATGGTTGCCTGGCAACACAGTATCAAGGCCAAAACATAAGCCAGGGCAGGATGGGTACAGGAAACACTCAGGTTTACAGTGCCAAGACCAGCCTGTGACAGTCTCAAGAGGTTCTGATACTCCAGAAACTGATGTTTGCCCTGGACAGCTGTGGACCTTGAACTACACAAGGGCCTAAATTCCATCTCGAGCATACACACACACACACACACACACACACACACACACACACACACACACTAGCACATACCCTTCCAGATCCCCACTCCTGCATTTTGTTTTTCTTTTTTAGTTTTTTTTTGGGGGGGGGGAGTTTTCTTTGATTTTTGTTTGTTTGTTTCTAGTTTGTAGACTAGGCTAGCCTGGAACTCCTAGCTATATGGTTGCCTCTGCCTCCTGACCACTGATATTATAGGTGGGCCCCACCGTACATAGCTTGCTGTTTGTTTTTGATCCAGAGTCTCACTATGTAGCCCAGTCTGATCTCAGTTCAACATTCCTACCTCTGGAGTGCCAACATTACAAGAATGTGTCATCACAGTCAGCTGTATTATTTCTTTTACAAAGTTCCTCTCATGGAGCAGGCATGGTGGCGACCACCTTTAGTCCCAGCACTAGGGAGACAGAGGCAGGTGGATCTCTGTGAGTTTACTGTGGTCCTTGTTGAGTTCTTGAACAGTCAGAGCTACATAATAGCCCATCTCAAGAACTAAAATATACATACAAATCCAAAGATTTTGTTTTGTTTTGGTTTTTGGTTTTTTCGAGACAAGGTTTCTCTGTGTAGCCCTGGCTGTCCTGGACTCACTTTGTAGACCAGGCTGGCCTCGAACTCACAAAGATCCGCCTGCCTCTGCCTCCCAAGTGCTGGGATTAAAGGCATGCGCCACCACCGCCCGGCTAGGTTTTTGGTTTTTTAAAGACAGGGTTTCTCTGTTTAACAGAGGCCTGTCTGTCCTGGACTCGCTTTGTAGCCCAGGCTGGCCTCAGGCTCACAGAGATCCACCTGCCTCTGCCTCCAGAGTGTTGTGTACCACCACACCCTAGAGCAACTCCTGTCCTGTTATTACACAAAATGGAAAATAATAGGTGCAAGTCTCTAGGTCAACTCGGCATACAATAACCAATCTGCAAGGAAAACTCCATGGACCAAAGCTTTGGCCAAATCTCCACTTAATGTTGGTTTTCTTTATATAATTGCGAACACACAGAAACCTTAAAAATCACTCGGGTTCTGGAGAGATGGCTCAGCAGTTAAGAGCACTGGCTGCTCTTCCAGAGGACCCGGTTCAATTCCTAGCACCACATAACAAACAGCTCACAATTGTCTGGTTGCTTGTTTCTTTTGTTTTTTGATTTTTTTAGGGTTTTCGAGACAGCGTTTCTCTGTGTAGCCCTGGCTGTCCTGGACTCACTCTGTAGACCAGGCTGGCCTTGAACTCACAGAGATCTGCCTGCCTCTGCCTCCCAAGTGCTGGGATTAAAGGCATACGCCACCATGCCCACCTCACAATTGTCTGTAACCTGACACACATGTAGGCAAAGCACCAATGCACGAAAACTAAAAATAAATAAATCATTAAAAAAAACCAACCCACTTTACTTGAATCCTGTATGAAACACAGAAACTGAGGCCCTGGGGTGTAAAGACTTGTTCCATGCCCCTGAGAGCTGTAGGTCATGCTTCCTGTCTGTAGCCAAGGCCCTTCTCTGTGTCCACCCAGCCCCTGAATCTGACAGTAGGGGGAGCTGACCTGTACTTATTTAGAAGAACATACCTCAGAGGAGAACAACATAGAACCCGAAGTGGCATTTTTATGATTCCTGTGATGTCATCACTTTGAAAAGCTTATCTATACACATATCTCCCCACCCCAGCAACAAAGTCAGCTTCAGAAAAGACAGCCCCACAGTGAGCTGTTTGTTTCACGAGTTGCTTAGCAAGGAGAGGCATCTGCTCTCCAGATTCTAAAACTGTAGGTGTCGTGGGCAGGGAAGTCTCTCAGGTCTCGCTGGCCCCAGCCCTCCCTTCTCAGGCCGCCAGGCCACAGCGTCTGCTGTGGGGGTGGGGTGGTGCCCAGAGCAGGAGGCCACAGCCAACATGAGCCCCAAAGCCTCCTCTTCTCCAGCAAGGCCCACCCAGACAGTTCCAGAATTCTCTACTAGGCCTCTTTGTAGGTGTTCAGAGACCGCTTTAGGAAAACATCTCCTACCAATTCTGCCTTCCTCCAGAACTAAGACCCAGACAGGTCAGAAGTCCCTTGCTTCCTGGCTCTTTGGCAGACTGGCTGCTGTCAGGCCTCCTCCTGGAAGAATGAGCTACATCAGTGTCATCAAACCTGTGCCTTCGGAAGGAACAGCACGCCGGGTGTGGTGGCGCAGGCCTTTAATCTCAGCACTTGGGAGGCAGAGGCAGATGGATCTCTGTGAGTTCAAGGCCAACCTGGTCTACAAAGTGAGTTCCAGGACAGCCATAGCTACACAGTGAAACTCTGTCTCGAAAACAAACAAACAAAAAGAGAGAGAGAGAGAGAGAGAGAGAGAGAGGAACAGCATGACCTTCATTGGGAGCTTTCTTTATGGAACTATTTGTTTATTATTATGGGTGTGAGTATTTTGCCTGCATGTACGTCTGTATACCACATATGTGCCTGGTGCCCAGAGATCAGAAGAGGGCAAGGGATCCCCTGGAACTGGAGTTACCGATGGTTGTGAGTCATCATGAGTCCAAAATGATTTAGGGAATTTGTGGTTTTGTTTGATTTTTTTTTTTTTCTTTTCAGAGACACAATTTCTCTGTGTATCCATGGCTGGCCTGGACTCACTTTGTAGACCAGGCTATCCTTGAACTCATAGAGATTCGCCTGCCTCTGCCTCCCAGTTGCTAAGATTAAAGGCATGTGCCACCACGCCTAGCTGTTTTTGTTTGATTTTTAAGACAGGATATCACTAAATAGATTTGGCTGGCCTGGAGCTCACTATGTAGACCAGGCTAGCCTCAAACTCACGGAAATCTGCCTGTCTCTGCCTCTGCATCTGTTTCCAGAGTGCCAAGAATAAAGGTGAGTGCCACTCAGAACTTTTTGGAGCAGCAAACACTTCTATCCCAGATGCTCATTGAATCAAAACTCTAGGATTGGAACTGAGCATCCCTCAACAAGCCCTACACTCTGACCCTGCCATTCTTACATATCTAAGGTTAAGCTAATTTAAGGTCCATGAAAATAGGATCCACCTGCTCCATCTGTCCTCGGGTGCCTCAGCAAGTTCAAAGCCAGTGAGGTACTGAATTCCAGGCCAGGCAAGGCTACAGGGTCAGATCCTGTCTCAAAACCACTATAAATAGATAGAATGGGATGGATGGATGGATGGATGGATGGATGGATGGATGGATGGATGAATGAATAGATAGATAGATAGATAGATAGATAGATAGATAGATAGATAGATAGATGAAATAAGAAGTCAGGTGTGGAGCACAGTGTCCCACCCACTTGAGAGACAGAGGCAGAAAGGTCACAGCAAGTTCAAAGTTAGTTTGGTCATCATAGTGAGTTCCAGGACATCCAGGGCTACATAGTCAGACCCTTTCAAAACAAAACAAAACAAAATGAATAGATGGGGTTCCTGGTCACATATTGTCTGATAAATAAGGGCTATCCTTGGCTTCTCATGAAGGTAGGTCACAGAAGGGAAAGATTTGATCACATACTGAAGAATAGCCAGGGACTCAGAAAAGGTAGTACCCATAATTCCTGAGGAATGTAGTCAATGGGGTTGTCACCTGCTCCTCAGCCAGCCACAGTTTACCTATGATGTCTTTCTCTCTGCTCCCTCGCCGATTCCCAGGCAGCTATGACCAGACCTCTGCCTGTAGGTCTGATGTCTTCTCCAATCCTGTATCCTCACCCTGGTCTGGCAGACAGGGCTCCAGGAAGGGCCATAGTTAACAACCACAGGTTCCTGAGCTCTGCCACGTGAGGGCTGACCAGAAGAAGAGCTTGTCACCATCTGTCCCACACTGATCCTTACTCTGGCCAGGTGACATGGGGATACCCCAGGGCTCAGTACTCAGATAGTCGCAAACTCTCACACTATGTCATAAGGAAAAAAAATCCCTTGGGAAGGTGGTGGGAGACTTGGGGGGGGGGGTCCCATACAGGGGAGTCACAGGCAGGGCTGGCTGGGGAAGGCTCCTGAAGAAAGGAAAGTGCTGTATAGGCTTAGAAATCACCAGGGGGGCAATTATACATGATATGATGGTGGGAAAATGCAGAGAAAGGATCTGAGGGGGACAGGGAGCCAGGTGGGTGCACCCTTAGGGAGCCATGACAGTTATCCCTGAATCTTGTGTACTGTTAAACTCATTGATATCAGCTGGAATGTATACTGAAGACTATACCCCACCCCCCAAGACAACAAAGCAACAACCATCAGAGTCCGCCACTGGGCACAGCTTGGCAAATAATCTGCACTCATCCCCTGGGTGGGTCAGAGCAGGGTTTTCCCTGCATCTTCTGGGACCCATGAGGTCATCACAGGGGGATGGGTGAGCCAGGAGAGAGGGCAGCATCTTGAGACTTATTTCTACATAAATAACTGGCTATTTTAGTTTTCACTACTGGGCTAAATGCCAAGTATCAATTAAATGTTTTTTGAAGAAAAAATAGATGTATTAGCCCTGGCCTCCTCCGTTCATGTGCATGTTTGCCCCTTGCTGTTTGTGAGGCTGTGTGTGGGTGTGAGTGTCTGTGTGTGCATAAGGCAAGTAAGTAATTAATATACTACCTACATGTACACACTTTACACCCCAATGATTTGGACCTTTTAGAAATGAAGACAGCTCAGAAAATGACTGGGTTTACCCTGTTGAGGGGACAGGGTGGGGAGACACGTCCCCTTCACAAGCCAGCTCCCATGAGGACAGAACAGAACATCATACTTTATTTTATGACCAGCGGGTCATTCGTCTAATATCTGCTCTTGAAAGCCACTGAGGACATTTTGCCAATCACTAGGAGAAACTAAATAAACAGAGCTGAACAGCTCAGCTCTCCGCGGCTGAGTAACTATGAGGAATTCCTCTTTAAATAGAAGTTTAAGTAAATACTGACCGATCGCTTTACAGGAGGCAACTCAGAGAGCAATGTGGGAAAAGGCAGACAGGGAGCCCCCTCCAAGACAGGAGGAGGAGAGAGCCAGGAGCCCCTTCCAAGCACAGAGGAGGAGCATGGGCACCTGCGGTCCTGAGACACTCTTGTCCTATCCTGCAGGGCCAGGAAGCAATCAATGTGTGTCTCACTCCAGTGTCAGCAGGTTTCAGTTTCCAATGGTTCATTCATAAAAAGTGGCTTCTGCCCTGGGCCTGAGGCTGCAAGTTTGGCCGGGAGGATCCATGCATCTGTCTACCAATTCATGGGGTATCTGTCGCCACTAGCCACTTGGGGAGGGTGGACACATAAAACAGGTTGACCTTAGTAGCCAACTGGACACACCATAGGAAACCACTGATGGTGTGTAACAGTCAATCTGTTGTGTTGTTTGATCCAGGGAAAGTGAGCAGAAGGTGAGGGAACAAGTCAAAGACAGGTGTTTGGGGGCAGGAGGGGTCTGGGAAAGTGGCCCAGTTGACAGATGCTTGCTGCAGAAGCATAGGACATGAGTTCAATCTCCAAAGTCCTTGGCATGAGGAATGGTGTGTGTGCGCCTGTAATCCCAGCAGTGGCAAGGTGGAGACATGTATATCCACGGCCCTTACAGGTTAGCTGGCTTAACATAAACCATCCTAGATGAGCTCCAAGCAAGAAATCCTGCCTCAAAAACCAGGTGGATGGCCTTAGAAATGACTCCTAAAGTTGACCTCTGGATGGACACACAGACACACACACACACACACACACACACACACACACACAAACACACACATACACACACATGCGCGCGCGCGCACGCACCACCCGCAACAACCAGCTTTCCTGCATGAGTTTTCTCCTGCCTACCTGTTCTTACCAACTGGAGAGAATAGCTGTGGATGGCGATCTTCAAGGAAAGTCTCCTGGTTGTTCACTCAGGGATTTTGTGAGTCTCCTGAGGGACTTGTTGAAAATGGCAGCCTGTGCACTCACTAGAGATCTTCCAGTTTAGCTCGTTTGTGTAAATGCAAGTTACTAGTCTCAGTAAGCTCCAGACCTGGGAGGAACTGGGCACCCCCCTCCACACCCAGCACCAAGGGTCACAGGCATGCCTGTGCACACCTTAGTCAGCACTCGGGAGGCAGAGGCAGGCAGATCTCTGTGAGTTTGAGGCCAGCCTGGTCTACAGAGTGAGTTCCAGGACAGCCAGGACTACACAGAGAAACCATGTCTCAAAAAATCAAGAAAAGAAAGAATGGAAGGAAGGAAGGAAGGAAGGAAGGAAGGAAGGAAGGAAGGAAGGAAGAAACAAAAAAGAAGATATATTATGTCCCCAGCACCCATATCAGGAGACTCACAACCACCTGTAACTCCAGGTCCAGGGATCCAATACCTCTTCCCTCCATGAACATCTATATCCACAGGTATGTGCATGTGTATGTACACCCACCTACCCACACATACACACACACCTAAAAGTAGTAAAGATAAATCTTTTTGTTTGTTTGGTTGGTTGGTTTTTCAAGACAGGGTTTCTCTGTGTAACAGCCCTGGCTGTCGTTGAACTCACAGAGATCCACCTACCTCTGCTTCCTGAGTGCCGGGAAATTAAAGCCGTGCACCACCATGCCCGGCAAAGATAAGTCTTAAATTTCAGACAGATCAGAGCTGAGAATGTAGCTCAGTGGTAGAATCCTGGCCTAGCATGCACCGGGCTCTGGATTCAATCCCCAGCACCATAATATAGAGTAATTCAGATATACGGCAAAGCTAACAGTCCTTTGAATGGGATGCCCGCTGCCCCCACCTATCCCCTTGCTAGTCAGGACACTGCGGCTGTCTGTCTGTCTTACTTCCCCTCTCCATCCACTGTGCTTTTCTTGCCACAACTGGGAGTAAATTTTGGATACTAGTTCATGGCCCCTTGCCACGTCAGCATGCATAGCATCTTCTGGAGCTCAATATTTGTTTACGGTGGACCGTCTGTTGCTATCGACTACAGAACAATGAACTCCAGTGGTGATCTTCAGTGTGCTTCAGTTGTGATGAATGGGCACACTACGAAACACAGATTGCAGCGAGATACAGAACCTGGCCCTCACACTAGCAGCTTCCGTCCCTGACTTGGCAAGGTTCTCTAAGGAAAGCTCACCAGAGACCTAGGGCAGAACTAAAGTGCTATGTCCCCACCCATAAGTGTCATCCAGTTAACACACTGGCTGGTGGTGATGTCTCTCAGACTACACATTCTGGGATTTTCTTTCTTTCTTTCTTTTTTAACATTTATTTATTTGTTTGCTTGTTTGTTTGTTTATTTATTTATTTATTTATTTATTTATTTATTTATTTATTTATTT
>CAJQZJ010032937.1:2982253-3012051 GCA_907164525.1 Lophiomys imhausi | reverse complement strand
TTTATTTATTTATTTATTTATTTATTTATTTATTTATTTATTTATTTATTATGTATGCAGTATTTGGTCTACATATATGCCTGGGCACCAGATCTCAATCTAGATGGTTGTGAGCCACCATGTGGTTGCTGGGAATTGAACTCAGGACCTTTGGAAGAACAGCCAGTGCTCTTAACCTCTGAACCATCTCTCCAGCCCCATTCTGAGATTTTCTTACAAGGCCAAATATTTCTGAGAGTCATGGTGACAACAAAAGCCAAGACAGGAGGGATATTCTGCACTGTGAAACATGAGGAGGCCATGTCCTGAGTGTGAGATGACTTTAAAGGGAAAGTGGCACACCGTGATGTCCAGGAGTGGACAGGAGTTTTCTAGGAGAAAAGAGGGAGGCATTTTAGAGCAGGCGTGACATGTGAGAGACTGTAAAATTCACCCACCCCCACTGGAGGACTCTAAGGAGATAGAATGGCTGGAATGAGGAGAGAAGGGTGAGGAAAGGAGATAACGTAGGCAGAGGTCAGAGGATATAGGAAAGGCCAACCTTCTTAAGCAGGACTTTGTCAGAGGCTCAGAGAAGCAATGGATCCAGACTCCCGTGTGTCCATCTCCTTATTGGTTGCCATGTGGATAAATGCTTTAAGGGGGATGCAGTAAAAACAGGAAATTCCAATAAGAGATGGTTACTTAGTAGGACATGACTTTTTTTTTTGGGGGGGGGGCTTTTTGAGACAGGGTTTCTCTGTGTAACAGCTCTGGCTGTCCTGGACTCACTCTGAAGACCAGGCTGGCCTCGAACTTGCAAAGATCCACCTGCCTCTGCCTCCAAAGTGCTGGGATTAAAGGGTGAGCCAGTACGCCCGGTGGTAGGACATGCCTTTAACCCCAGTGTTTGGAAGCTGAAGGCAGGAGGCTCAAGGTCGTCTCGGTATTCATATCTAGTTCAAGGATGGCCTTGGTTACCATGAGACCCTGTCTAAACAACAACAAAAGATGGCTACAGTGGTCTAGTCAGGAAATGGTAGAGGAAGGTGGGAAAAGCTGATGAAACTGAGATACAGCTACTGAAAATCATAAGATGTTCACATAGGCCTATGAGCCTAAGCAACCCATGGGGTTATGTTCTTTCTTTCTTTCTCTCTCTCTCTCCATCTCTCTCTCCATTTTTATCTCTTTTAAGACAAGGTCCCACTATGTAGCTCTGGTTAGCCTGGAGCTTTCTATATAAATCAGATTGGTCTCCAACTCACGGAGATCCACCTGCCCCTGCCTCCCAAGTGCTGGGATCAAAGGTGTGCAGCACCATGCCCAATCTTTTTTTTTTTTTTTTTTGGTTTTTCGAGACAGGGTTTCTCTGAATATCTCTGGCTGTCCTGGACTCGCTTTGTAGACCAGGCTGGCCTCGAACTCACAAAGATCCGCCTGCCTCTGCCTCCCAAGTTCTGGGATTAAAGGCGTGCGCCACCACCGCCCGGCAGCCATGCCCAATCTTAACGTGTCATTTCTTTCTTTTTCTTTTCTTTTTTTTGTTTTTTGAGACAGAGTTTCTCTGTATAACAAAGCCTGGTTGTCCTGGACTCGCTTTGTAGACCAGGTTGGCCTTGAACTCACAAAGATCTGCCTGCCTTTGCCTCCCCAGTGCTGGGATTAAAGGCGTATGCCCCCATGCCCAGCTACGTGTCATTTCTAAGGTGAAGAAAACTGGATCAGAGACTTAGGCTATGGTCGGGCTAGGCAATCTGTGGAACACTTGGGCAACTTCTGCCAGCTAACTAGAGCCCGGAGGATAGGTTACTGAAGCTGAATAGCTATTCCTGAGAGTGTAGTATAACCATAGGTTCCTGCCAGACCCTGGGGCCCCAACCTGTGTCAAGAAGCAGAAGAAACTTGGAGACCATAGAGATGAAGCAGTGTAGGGAAGACCAGCCTAGAAGTCAAGAAAGAAGCCAGGGGATCTGCCTTAGCTCCAAGACCTCCTAGACGAAGCTGGAAAGATGGGGATCCCTCTAGTGCAGCAGGAGACAGGCCAAGAAGGTGCAGAGCTGGAGGCAGGGAGCCTTTACTATGGATGTCAAGGGTAAAGAGGCCAGGTGAGGCAGCTGCCCTCCACCTACAAGTGAGACAGGTGTGCCCACAGATTTCCAGGGGCACTGGGGAGAAGAACCCTTGGGGCTTGGAGGGGATTGTGCTGGCAACCCTCACCTGTAGACACAGGTGGACTCTGAAGCTGAGGATCTAACCATGCTACCCCCTCAGGCCAATTTATTAGAATCTGTGTAGTGGGTCTTGGGTGCTAGTGTCTGTCAAAGTTCACCAGGTGGCTTAGCCCCTTCAGCCATCTAAGCAGGTGCAGGGCTTTTTGTGACTCCTGGCTCAGCATGTGGCGCAGGGCTTGCAAGAAAGAGGACAGGTGAGGCCTCCAGAAGCCAGGCAAAGCCACTTCCTTTATCCTCAATTCCAGAAAAGGCCGTCTCCACTCAACTGCCAGCCCCAAGTGTCAGCCCACCTAAACCCACTGGGTTCCTTCCTCCAAGGAGGGCTCAGGTGACCCCAGACCACCCTGGCTGGCTCCTGTGTGATCACTCCAGGCATTCAGCCGGAGAAGCTCAAAGCATGTGGCTGACTGACCCTGAGACCTCATTCTCTGGACAGAGCCTAAATTTGTCCTTGGGTTAAATCAGGGTATAGAGCAGAAACCCTTTGGAGCCAGGACTTCCATTCTGAGTGGGCGGGTGCAGGGGATTGCAGGGTGAGGGCAGGACGGTGGGGAAGGGCTAGCGTCTGGATGGCGATGTGTCCTTGAGGAGAGCCTAGGGCAACCAGGAGAGGCATGGTGAAGGGAACCGAGCAGAAATGCTCCTGTCTGGAGCCTGGATAGTCATCCAGTCCAGCCTTGGGGCAGGGTGGCCTCAGGGCAGGGTGGCCCCAGCACCCCTCCCAGGACTGACTAGTGAAGCTCGTCTGGAATGGTCTGACTCTGATGTGATCTGTGAACTCTCCATGACTCAGTCGTTAAGGTTCTTGAGAGATAGGGAATGTGATCTCCTTTTCAGCGTAGGAAATGAGAAAACTGCAGGTAACTTCTGCAAGGTCACAGGGTAAATAGTGAAGTCTAGAATCCAGGTCTGAGACCTTGCTCTTGGCTCCCTGCCTGCCCCTCCCCCACCCGCCACTTCTGTGTGTGAAGTGAGTGTTTTGCCCAGGCTCTTGTACATGCTAAGCAAGGCTCTACCACCAGGCTCCATCCCAGGAACAATCCACAAACACCCAGCATCAACAGGGTCTTGCTCACAAGGAAGGGAACGCTCATCCTCCAAGCTCACAGAGGAGAATGTTCAAGGGTGTTTGCAGTCTTTGCTACCTTGCTAATGGCTCAAACTGGACCCACTGAGGAGGCAGATAGGGTGTGTAAACCTCAAAGCTGGCAAAAGGTAGAGTGGTACGTGTGGGGACAGGACGACCTGGATGGACAGAGGGTAGGAACCTGGTCATGTGGCCAAGCCCCTCTGAGCTGAAGCCAGGATGCAGCTATGAGAATTAGGGATTGGATGAGCAGGACAGGACCAGACCTTCCAGCCCATCACCATGGTAAGCAATGGCTTTAGAATTAAAGGGGGCTGGCTGGAAGGGTGAGGGCAGGAGCCTTGCAGATAGTGCCAATGATTCAAGAACCAGCCATCTCCAAATGGGATCTGTTTCAGGGCCTGCCCTGGCATTTCAACTGGAATCTTAAGACTCTTGTCCTGGAGGGCCAGCAATCACAGCAACCAAGTTAAGGGAGGCTTGATGTAGATAAAGACTTGAGGCCCTAGACTGCTGAGGGTGCAGCTCAGTGACAGGACAGTTAGTTGCCTGGCCCTGAGTTCAGTCCCCAGCACTGGGAAAGAAAAAAAAATGACTTGGAGGCCAGGACCTTTGGGAAGCAGGAACGCTAATCTTATCTACTGGGCTCTGAGGAATTTGGCAGGCTGGGGGAGGGAAAAGGGGGCTCTAATGACTGGGCTTGGGGCCCAGCCTGCCTCTCCTACCCTGGAGCCAAGACCTTCATTATTCATAGCCAGCAATAAGCCCCTGCCTTAAAGACATAAAGCAAGGCTCCCTTCCTCCGTTCTTTCTGGACTAGAAAACTAACAAACCACAAGCTCCAACGCAGCTGGGTTTGGTCCATGTAACAAATCTCTGAAGCCACCTGCCACATCTGAGGAGGTACCACATTAGGGGGTGCTTCCCAGAAAGCAAGGGTCCTCTTTCTGTGGGCAACTGATCAGTCAACCTCCCTGGGATTCCTGCACAAACCGCACCTTTGTCCAGAAAGGCTCTCTCTCTCTCCCTCTCCCTCTCCCTCTCCCTCTCCCTCTCCCTGCTTCAGCTGAAAGGTCACCCAAACCTGACGACCACCACCAATCCCACCCCTGACTACATCCTCCTGAGAGCCCCACCTGTCCCTATGCCTCCCCATCCCTCCTTCCTATCAAAGCAGGGGTAGAGGCCACTTTTGGTGATGTGCTAATTCTCCCTCTGCTATCTTCAGTTTGAAAGAGCTTGAGGGATTTGCAAGAGACTCCTCCCTCTGGGCTTCTCTGGGCTTCTTCCATCTGTTGGCAACTTGTTGAGTGAATAAATGAATAAGGCACAGGACATAGCTCACAGAGTTCCTAGGTAGGGTCCTAAGAGCAGTGACAATGAAGACAAACAAGTTCGTGGGAACAGAGAATGCTGGAAGACAGCCAAGAGCTAGGGTACCACCCAGAACCTGGATCCTCTGCTGGCTACACGGTGGCAGTGGAATCAATGTCTCTGAGTAGCCTCGGAGAGGTATATTTCAAATTGTGCCAGTCCAGAGCTTTGGGGTACAGCAGGAGGGTTGCCTTGAGGTGACCACAGCTTACTTTTCAGAGTCCCACAGGATTATCTAGAGCCTCCATTGGAGAGTACGGCTCAGCCCGATTGTTATTTTGGCCCTGCCAGGCAAAGCCCACGCCTGGAGAAAGCTAAGCAAGCTACTAAGAAGCTCCGCCTTCTGAGGGGCCAGGAGAAAGAAGCAGACCCCTTCTCTGGGCACAGCTGGGCGTGACAGGGAAGCCCAGAGACCACCAACTCCAGGCCCAGAGACCACCAACTCTAGGCCCAGAGGGGCAGCACCAAGACTAATAGGCTTATTAGGCTTTTTAGAAAAACATGACTCTCTTTCTCAGTACGAACAAATTCTGGAAAACTTTTAAAGAAGGGAACCACGTGGGGAGGATGGAAACGGGGGAGGGGGGAGACTCGGAGAGGGCAGGAGAGGGCAACTTCTCTTCCCCCATAGAACACTTATTTCTCTTTGAGTAGCCAAACAAGTTCTAATCCCAGCAGTTTTGGGGCCAGATTCAATAAAAATGCTGTCTGCTGAGGCCTGAGCAAAGCCACAGAAAATAAATACTTTGTGGCTTGTCCGGTCTCCTGCCGCCTGGAGCCCCAAGGGCCCTTCTATTGCTTGTCTGCGCAGTGGGATATGGACCGAGTGTGGATTTCTCTCCCAGCCAATCAGCTTCCTTGCCCCAGTTAGGACCATTTAAAAATCTGTGAGTAGAGTTTCCGGTGTGGAGAGAGGAAAACAGAATAGAACATATTTGGTTAAGGAGAAAAAAAACACTGCAGAAAAGCTGATTTCTTTTCTCTCCAAACCAGCAGAGGCTGGATTGTCTTGTTTGTGAGAAATAGTGATCTTTGCGGCTAGGCCTCACGGCTCTGACGTCTGTCTCCTTGAGTAGACTGGGTCTCTAAAGAGGAAAGCTGCTGCATGAAGCTGCTGCTGGGGCCTCCCTGGAGTAGAGCAGCCCAAGGCCTCCCACACTGGAAGTTGCTTCTGAGCCTGGGTGCTGCAAGCTGCATGAAGGACCATAATGGTAGAAAAATATTCGGGGCCACAAACAAGCAATAAGGAGTTGAACTGACTAGGCCAGTCAGATGGAACAGACCTTTGCAGACAGGACATGGGAGGAGCGGCTGGGAGGGGAAGGTGAAGAATTTGATGTTGGGATAGGGCATCCTGAAACCAAGATACAGGCATTCACAACAGAATCCTAACAAGGAAGGCTAAGGAGGTGGGCCGCAGAGCAAGACCCTTACTGAAGCAAAAAACAAAAAATGCAGGTGCTTGCGAAAGTGGCTCTGAGCCAGTGTCTTGCTGAGACTGAGAATAGGCATGTCCCCATGATCTACCTCTGGGGAGTGCAGCTGACCACTGGCCCTCTGGTCAAGCCACTGCTCTCTTGCAGCTGGGACTGGTAGCTTGCTGGTTAAGAGGAAGTAGCAGGGAACACCCAAGCAAGCAGGCGGGCATGTTATTTAGGAAGGAGAAGAAGGAGGAAGGCCAGAAGGTGTCACATAGTCTGATTCTGTCCCCACTTTCAAAAGCGGTGCATCATGGGTAGTTTAAAGTGAGTATTTGGGAGCAAGATCTTACTCTCTTAGCAACTTTATTGACAGCTACTCAAACATGTCAACTCTTCAAAACATCACTACCACAAACATGACTTAAATAGAATATATATTCAGATCCTGATGCACTTTGCTTGTTGGGGGCCTTAGTGGAACCACTTGACCCCTACTTTCTGTACAATTATAACGGCCAGTGTACACCAGTATTCAAACCCACTGATGAATACAAGGCATCAGAAGGGGAAAGAACTGGCAAAAGAAAAAAAAAAAAAAAAAAACGACCAACACTTAACCACCAACAGCAAGGGGACCTTCCTTCCTTCCTTCCTTCCCAGCACTCTGAAGTCAGGCGACCTCCAAATCCAAAGAATGATGGAAGTCACAGAAGGGAACCACAAGTCACTGATAAAGCATTCAACAGCCCATAACCAAGAGACTCAGGCAAGGTTTACAGTTGAAATTGAGCATAACACAGAACTCTGAAAGAGACAAACCTTGCCGGTGTCTCCTTCAGCTGAGCAGGCAGTAGAGACACACTGCACACCACTCTTCAGCTGACCTTCAGCCCTGGGAGGCAGGAAGAGATCCCGACCCTGCCCCTGAGTTAGTTACCCATTGCGCTCAGACCTCTCGCACCATCATTCTCCTAGTGCAAGCCCTCCACTCTGTCCTTTGTTCTTTCTTCTCATCCTCCTGATCACTCCCATTCCTCCCTTCTCTGTGTCATCAGCACCGACCCTCACCCCCAGCGACCCCACTTGATCTCAGAGACACTTCTACAGTGTAGACCAGAAGGGCTGAATTCACTTACTCCAGATGTGACCAGCATAAAGTCACCTTCAGTTTCATTCATTTACGTTTATACAGCCACATGTAGCTAGTGGCTGCCATTTCTGGACAGCGCAGTGACCCTGAATAGTTCAGCCAGGTCCTCCTGGGATGCATAAAGAAGCTGTTCTTGGGCCAGTTGTTACCCACCCCACGTACAGGCAACAGATGTTTAGTTCCTATTGTATGTCAGGCAAGAAGAGACTGTCCAGTAAGAATCCTCTGGGGAGTTCCCAGTGTGTTCTTCAATCTTTCTTTCATCTCCTAGCCTCGGCACTCAGGTGTGTAGTATCAGAATCCTCAGACTTGTTAAGAACGCAAAAACAGCCGGTTGTGGTGGCGCACGCCGGTAGGATTTGCTGAAGGAGGCAGAGGCAGGAGGATCACGAGTTCGAGGCCAGCCTGGGCTACACATTTTAGCCGGGCAGTGGTGGCGCACGCCTTTAATCTCAGCACTTGGGAGGCAGAGGCAGGCGGATCTTTGTGAGTTCGAGGCCAGCCTGGTCTACAAAGTGAGTCCAGGACAGCCAACAATACACAGAGAAACTCTGTCTCGAAAAAACAAAAAAAAAAAAAAAAAAAGAACGCAAAAACATTAGAACTCCTGGCCCAGGTCCTCCCTGGCAGTACTGGAGACTCCCACAGGAATACAAAGCCAATGCCAGGTGCTGGTTTATCATTTAAGAAGGAGAAGACAGGCTCATAAGTAGTAAGATCTTAACCAGAACAACTATTTCCCAAGAGCTGTCTGCAGATAACCCAGGGAGGTCTAATACCATAAGCCTTTTTATGGTGACGCCCTAGGAAGTTCTGTAGGCAGCTGGCTTTTCAGCTTTGGTAGCACAAGACACAGGGCCTAAGACTGCAGTCCCTTTCACTCCTCCATCCTTACGACTATCCTTATGGTCCTGCCTGTGAGGACCACCACCCTTAGCTTTGGTGTCAGGGCAGCTGCCAGGAGTATCAATCAGATCTCCCAAAATGGGATAAGGACACAGCATCCACAGAGCAAAAGACACTCAGACTTTCAAGTCTTGGCTTTGGGAACACGGCAACTTGGAAAACACGATTCTAATTCCCGATTAGTCCCAGGTTCAGAAAATGGATGAACTCGGTTAAAAACCAGTGGGTTCATTTGAGTACTTTGGGAATTAAAAAAAAAAAAAGTGGATTAAGGAGGGACTCAATGAAAAAAATAGCAGTATCTGAGTTTGAGGGTAAGCTTTCCTGGTAGAAGGCTTGAATTCTTCAGGTAACTTCAAGTGTCTCTATTTAAATCAACTTAAAGAGCAAGCGTCTATTCAGTACCTAGTTGTTTTAAGAGCAAACCAGCCAGGCACAAGATTGTCTCACAGAAACTCTGCTCAGCTGGGGAGAGACATAACTAAATAACCAGGATCCCAAGAAACTAAATAAAATTGTCAGGGAGCCAGACATGGTAGGGAGCTAAGGCGGGCACTGAGAGCCCAGCAGAGACATGGTGTTTTATTCAGGCAATAACCATTGAGTAGGATGCCCAGACATCCAGAAGTAGGGAGAGAGGAGAGCAAGAACATTAAGAAGGCTGTGACATGCACACGGGCCCAAAGGAGATAGAACACAGAAGCAGTCTGCGGGTGGCCCATGGGAGAAGAGGTACATGAGTTGCCCTGAGGGTGCCGACTTGGCTTCTGTCCCTACCCTAGAAAGAGAGTCTCGTGGGTCTGGGCTTTACATTAATATGACAAATGCCTTGGGCAGAAAGAATTCCATTTGTCTTTATTTCTGATCTACTTTGGCCTGTATTGCTGTAATAAAACACTTTGACCCAAAGCAACTTAAGGAAGAAAAGTTTATTTTAGCTCACCGGTGCCAGTCCATCATTGAAGAAAGTTGGAAATTATGGGGAACACTGTTTGCTGGATCAATCACAGGCTCATAGGTAGCCAGACTTCTTTCCTTGTTTTTTAAAGATCTATTTTACTTTTTTAATTGTGCGTGAATGCACACAAGCACATGTGCCTGTGGAAGCCAGAAGAACATCAGAGCTCCTGGGGCTGTACTGATAGGGTACAGTGAGGTGTAGCGCTGGGCTCTGGTCCTCTGCAAGAACAGCACCCATTTTTAACCACGAAGCCATTTCTCCAGCCCAGTACTACATCTCCAGGGAACAGTACCATCCTCGGTGGGATGGACCCTCGAATATCAATGAACACTCACAGACGTCCCCACAAAGGCCAATGTGATTTAGGGAATTCCTCAGCAGAGGCTTTCCTCTCACAGGAGTCTATGTTACTATGTTACGTCAACTTGACATGTTAATTAGGACAATGTGCTCTTAATTATTTTTACATTTATTTTTGTATGTGTGTGCCTGTATGTGTGTTCACATGTCACAGTGTGAGAGTAACAGACAGAGGACAATGCTTGGTGTGGTGGCGCGCACCTTTAATCCCAGCACTCTGAGAGGCAAAGGCAAGAGGATCTCTGTGAGTTTGAGGCCAGCCTGGTCTACAGAGTGAGTACTAGGCCAGCTAGGGCAACATAGACCAGCGGTTCTCAATGTAGGGTTGAATGACCCTTTCACAGGGGTCACCTAAGACCATCAGAAAACACAGATATTAAGCCGGGCATAGTGGCACATGCCTTTAATTCCAGCACTCAGGAGGCAGAGGCAGGCGGATCTCTGTGAGTTCGAGACCAGCCTGGTCTACAAAGCAAGTCCAGGACAGCCAGGGATACACAGAGAAACCCTGTCTCGAAAAACCAAAAAAAAAAAAGAAAGAAAGAAAACACAGATATTTATATTACGATTAATAACATAGCAAAATTACAGTTATGAAGTAGTAACAAAAATAATTTTATGGTTGGGGGTCACCACAACATGAGGAACTATATTAAAGGGTCACAGCATTAGGAAGGTTGAGAATTACTGCCATAGACCGTCTCAAAAAAGAAGAAGAAGGGTGGAGCAGTGATGGAGCATGCCTTTAACCCCAGAATTTGAGAGACAGAGGCAGACAGATCTCTGAGTTTGAGGCCAGCCTGGTCTACAGAGTGAGTTCCAGGACAGTCAAGACTACACAGAGAAACCCTGTCCAAAAAAAAAAAAAAAAAAAAGAAGGAGAAGAAGGAGGAGGAGGAGGAGGAGGAGAAAGAGAAGAAGAAAAGAAAGAGAAAAAGAAAAAGAGAGGACAGCTTAACAATTTGTAGGAGTTAGTTCTTTCCTTACAGCATGTAGACCCTAACTAAGGATTAAGCTTGGTGACAAATGTCCTTACTCTCTGAGCCATCTCACACGTCTTATTTGTTTTGAGAGAGCGTCTATTGTAGCCTAGGCTGGTCTCCAACTCACTATGCAGCTGAAAATGATCCTCCAGCTTTCGACCCCACCTCTGGAGTGCTGGGATTGCAGCCACATGCCAGCACACCTGCCTTATGTAGTGCCAGGGAGGGAACCCAGGGCTTTGTACATGCTAGGCGAGCATCCTACATTTCTGGCCCTGTTTGTTTATTTTAATATTGGTAGCTTTATTGAGACATAAAGCACATAACATAACTGACTGGCAGTGTGTAACTGACCAGTTTCGTACTTTATTTGCAGCCTCACACAGTCACCAGTACGGTCAGTGTCAGAACATGTCTACCATCCCATGAAGAAACTCCACGCCATTCCCACTTCTGATATGGGGCCAGCATCTGTACCCTCCCACATACTGACCCAAGATCCCTCCTTGTCACTGTACCATCCCAGGCCAAGAATAGCTGCCTGTCTGAGTACAGCACACACACACCTCCCCACCCCAGCCCGGCCGCTCTCCTTCAGGAACAAAGAGAAAGATATCAAGGTCAGGAGGGATGAAATACTACATTCAAGGCTACATGCATCCTGGCTCATTGGGTGAATGTTACATTACACACTAGGAACTACAAAGAACAACAAGCATGACCATACCCAGAGCTGTCTGGAGCCACTCCAAAGGGAAACTGAACCCTACAGTCCCCAGGCTCCATGTTACTGAAGAGGACTCGGCAGAGCAGTGCGCTAGCTCCTCGACACATGCCAGCTCGAAAAGATGAAGCTGGCATGTAAAGGCCACTTTACTTCCTGGCCCCAGCAGTAGCTTCATCCTCCCCCTCAAATGGTCTTTTGCAAAGACAAAGATAAAATCTTAATTCACTGACTGCGCTTTTGAAGCTGAGACATTGTTACAAGACTGGGGAGCTCAAGGTCAGGCTCTGACCCATGCTGAGCCCCCCACCTACTCGGCATGCATGGGTCACAGTGGCTAGAAGAGCAGGCTGTGCTTTCAGTGAACATTACTTCCTCCAAGAAGCTGTTTCTGAATGCCTCTACCTGGCAAGTCAGGGTTGCAGGTCCTCCCTGAGCTCCTATAACCCAGCAATGCCTGCTGTGTGTGGCCGTTTTAGGTGTGTAGGTTGATGGATAACTCTCCGAGCTATAATGTACTTGATCACTCTGCCTCTCCAGTAGTGAACACAGGGCCTGGACTCAAAGGTACCAGTTTGGGAGGGAAAACTGATCTGTCCCTTGAGCCATCCCCTTTGTGGGTACCCCGAGCTAGGGATGGATGAGCATCAGGGGAGGCAGGATGAACCTGCATGGCCATTGCCTTCTAGTGGGAAAGGCTGGGATGTCCTCAGAGACCTGAGGTCTCACAATGCACAGAGGCCTGGAGGCAGGTGAAGTAACTACTGTCATGGTGCGGGAGCCACAGCCAGTGTGATGGCGCCTCTGTGTAGACGGAGAATAGCTCTTCCTTCCCTCCCCAGTGGTCCAGCCCAGCCCAGCCCAGCTCAGGTTGCCCACTGTACATTGGTATCTCAGATGTGTAGCATACATGTGCATTTGGGGTAGTGTATATACAATGGGTGTGGTTGTGTTGTGCACGTGTGAAGTGTGCAGTATGTGTGGAGCATGTAGTGTGTGAATCTGTGCTGCTGTTTGTAAACCCTCAGGATATACTCAGTCACTGAGCAGAGAGGAGGGAAGCAGACTTGTAAAATCATCCTCTACCCAGAGTCAGAAGCATTGGGTGGCTCTCAGAGGCCATGACGGCCCCATCGTCCCCTGCTAACTAGTGATGTCAGCTAACATGATTCCACCATAACTAGAAATAGTCCTCGGGTCCCCCTGGATTCCAAAAATCTCCTCTAGAGTTCCCATTGTCCATAGCTGCCGAAGGAAAGGTCTGGAAAGACAGGAACAACTGTGAGGACCATGGTCTCCAAGGAACAAACCAGTACTATGAGGAAGAACATTGCGGAAAGCAGAGCTGTGATGGGGGAGAGCGGTGGAAGGGACGGCCTCCTAAGGAAACAGGAACCCCACTACTCATATTGAGGCAGGAGCAGAGCCTTAGTGTCGGTGACAGCTGTCTCTTCATGGGCCAGAACATGACCTCACCACCCCAGTGATGTGACCTACACAGGCTATACAGAGTGATTGTCACTAGGGTCCCCCTCATAGGCATTCTCCATGGTAATGACTGGACCTTTCCCCTCAACTGTCCCTCCAAATGCTAGGCCAGTAGGACCTGACCTGGAAGAATTTGTTTGGATTTTGTTTGTTTTTGAGACAGGGTCTCTATGTAGCCCTGGCCGTCTGGGAACTATCTATATAGAGTAGGCTAGCCTTGAACTCACAGAGGGATTTAGAACTATCCTCCCATTGCACAGATGAGGACAGAAGCCCAAGTTTGCAGTGTACAGTTGACATGGTTGTCCTAAGCCAGACACGGCTCAGCTCCTTATTCATCTCTGCACTTTAGTGAAACACTTAGGCTGGACCTAGGGGCTAAGGTGGCCTCAGTCCCACCACTAAAACAGGGAGAGCAGGTTTCTACTGGGGTCCTCAGTGCCTCCTCCTGACCTGCTGCTGGTGGTTGTAGTCCTCGAGCCTGGGGGGCCACAAACACAGCAACAAAACCTCAAGAGTTTACTGAGGCAGGTAAACAGTCTCTTATAATGATGTTTGCAGGTGAGGTTAAGGAGATTGGACAAGCCACCTTATATCCTTGAGTTTGTTTCCTCTCTTATAAAATGGGAATATTAATAATAACATGAGGACACTGGAAAGATGGCTCAGTGGTTGCTGCTCTTGAAGAGGCCCTGGGTTAGGTTCCCATCACCCATATAACTTCTCACAACCTCTGTAAGTCCAGAGAGTCTAATAACTTCTGTGCACTGCACTCATGGTACACATACATACACACAAACTCATACACTCAAGAATAAATAAGTCTTTTTTTTGTGAGAGAGAGATTTCTCTGTGTATCCCTGGTTGTCCTGGACTCACTTTGTAGACCAGGCTAGCCTTGAACTCACAGAGATCCTCCTGCCTCTGCCTCCAATAAATCTTTGTTGTTTTGTTTTTGGAGACAGGGCTTCTTTGTGTAACAGCCCTGGCTGTCCTGGACTTGAGACCAGGCTAGCCTTGAACTCCCAGAGATCTACCAGCCTATGCCTCCCAAGTGCTAGGATTAAAGGTGTGTGCCACCACCGCCCAGCTTAATAAATCTTTTTTTCTGAGACAGTTTTCATTATACAGCCCAAACTGTCCTGAAACTATGTAGACCAGGCTGGCCCAGAACTCACTTCGGCGGGGGGGTTCCCACAGTGACCCACCTGCCACTGCCTCCAGAGTGCTGGTATTAAAGGTGTTTGCCACCATGCCTGGCAAAAATAAATCTTTTTTAAAAAATAGTCTCTCCTGCATGTGCTAAAAAGTGTGGGTGTAACTCTGTTTCTTTCAATGTGACCTCAAATGCTAGGAAGATGCAAGACTCAGCTTGACTCCTAAGGTCTTAACAGTCTTGGGACGTCAGTGAAATATACATTTAAGTTCAGCTCCTGGTCCTGGGCATAGAACAGGGCCTCCTTCGTGCTAGGCAACAGGCAAGAGTCTCCATCTGCATAATCACTTCCGTCAAGACATGAGACATTTCCGCCACCTCCAGTAGGTCGGTCCGGTGTCCCTTGTCAGTCTCCCTGCAGACAACCAATGCCTCCTGTAGAGTAGGATGAGGTTCACATTTTCTAGGGTTTTATTTTGTTATTTATTTATTCATTTTTCTACAATGTGGTCTCACTGTTGGCCTCGATCTCAGAGATCCTCCTGCCTCTACCTCCTGGAGTTCTGGGATTACAGACGTGTGGCACCAAACCTGGCCTTTTCTAGGACTTAAAAAAACAGGGTTGGTTCAGCAAGTATTCTTTTTATGTCTAGTTTCTTTCACATTTGAGATTTGTCTACCAATGCGCGCACTTTGAACCTTTGTATTTCCAGGGGAGGTCACAACCTGGGAGCCCGTGGATTCTACAGGCCCGTCCGACAGGCCTAAGGGCTGCCTCGGGCTCTGTACCTCAGAGCCACACACTGGGTGTGGCTCACAGTCTGTTGGGAGTTGAGAGTAGATTAAACAAGCAATATTTGTAAAAAGCACAAATTGCCAAACCGACGTGGTGAGTCACTCCCCTGCTTTCTCAAGCGGCGACACCAGAGCGGAGAGGAAGGGGTAAACTTAAATACGACGAGTGGGACGGACTTGGGAATAGTCCCCGTGCTCAATTATCCAGCGCTGCTCTGCCCTCCCCGCCCCCAACCCCACCACGGATAATTAAAAAGCTGGACGCCTCGGTCCCTTCCCTGGGGAGGCGGTGGTGCTCTCTGTGTGAATGGGCTCTCAGGAATGAATAAGGACACAGTGGCCTCATTGTTCCGCAGCCGGGGAAACTGAGGCCAGAGGGCGGCTGGGAGGGAGGCCGCCGGGTGACTGGAGGCTGGGTCACTGCGTGAGTCAGCGGCGCAGACAGGCAAGATTGCTGTCATTAAGGTTTACAGGTCCGCCGCCGCCGCCACCGCGGCTGTCCGGCCCGCGCCCCGCCCAGTCCCCGCCGCGGGCGCCTCCCCGCGCCGCTCTCGGCCCCCACGCCTCGGCGCCCGCCGGGCCCGACTTCCTCCAGCCGCTCCTAGAGCGCGGGCAGCAGCGAGGCCGCCGCCGCGGGGCTGCGCCAGGCCGGGAGCCGGCCAGGTCGCTGGAACCTGAGCCCCCGCGTGCCCGCATCCCCGCCCGGCTACCCCCCCGCGGGAGACCGGAGCGCGGCGCCCGGTAGACGGCTCGCGGGGCCGGGGGAGGCGCCGGCTCCGGCTCCGGCTCCGAGCGCGTTCCCGCAGCTCTGGCCGCGCGCGCCTCACTCCCGCGAGCCGCGGCGCGCGCCAAGCTCCCCTCCTCCGCCTGGCGCTGTCGCCTCCCGGCTGAGTCACCCGCCGCGGGTCCCCGGCGACTGGCTCGGCGCCTGGCACGGCGATCCAGATCCCCTCCCCAGCCCCCCGCGGCCAGAGAGGACTAGAGCCCCTCTCACCACCCTCGCATCCCGAGCTGGGGTCTCCCGAGAGCATCTCCCGGAGCCGCGGAGCTGCTGCTCCCCAGCCTACAAAAGGACACGCCCCTGCCCCACAGGCCTGCGTGGGGAACGCTCCTGGCACCTGCCCGCTGGCCGGCCACTGCGGGGTCCTGTCCCTTCCGGTGGGACTGGAGTGCAGTGGGAGGGAAAGCACTCGCGGCCGTAGCAGCGGGGTGCCTGGGAGGAGGCGGGGCTGTGCCTGTCGCCAGGGTCGCCTTACTCCGGGCCTTGGGTAAACCCACGCGCCCTGTCTAACCTGCGGGGCGGCGTGGAGGCTCGGACTGTGGGGCTTGAATATTTCTTTAAAATTTTAAGAATAGACTTGCTGTGTGGAGAACACTAGAACCTTTAAAGTCCGCATCCTTCGCCCGGGTTTAGTTCACAGTGGAACTCCAAAGATAATTATTAAGAAACCGTTGCCTTATTTTGACTCCCTGACATAAAATTTCCACTTTGGGGGGTGGTGGTGGTGGGCTTGTGGAATCCCCAAAATAACTTTTAATGAAACTAAGCCCTCCATTATGGGAAGCGCCTGGATGCAGAGAGGCGTCTACAGGTCTCCGTGGCCTCCACCCGGCTGAGCCACAGGGACTCATGCGCCCTCCCTGCCAATAAAGGAAGGTGGACGCAGTGGGAGACCTGCACAGCCACCACGGGAGCTAACCTTGGGATTGAGACCAAAGGCTAGGTTTCCCTTCGTTAGGATGTTCTGATACTGCAGCGAAGCAAAAACGAAGATGAGATTAAAAATAACAAAGATGAAAGCAATCTGCTCTTCTGAACGCTACGCTCTGAGCCCAGCTCCAGTTATATTTATGGCGCAGACAAGGTCAAGGTAACCTTCACGTCTGGGCAGTTCCATTAATTATGAAGTACCCTGTCGCCAGGAGGGAACCTCTACGGAGAATTTTATTTTCCACACCACTTGGGAACCTTCGGACCTTTGTACTATTCCACCCCAAAGGGATGTGGGGGTGGGACACCAAAGGAGCCAGAGAGGGACTCCATAGACAGAGAAGAATGAAGGCGAGTAGGTGAGGTCAATTTGATGTGTCACATTTCAAGGAGCCATAAACAGTTTATGGCCCTGTCCAGGAGGCCCTGCCACCCTACCACCAGGGCTCTGGAGACTGAGTGAGTGGACACCCCTGGGTGATGCAGCTCTGAGCTTTTACTACCTGGTCATGTGCTCTAGTTACCTGCCTGGCTCCTTCCTGGCCTCAGCTCAGAGGCGGAGTTGGCGGAGAAGAGCCCCACAGTGACTGGGCAAAGCAAAAGTCAGGGTCCTCTTGCACCGTGTGCAACAGGTCCTACCAGTTAGCATTTCTGTGATGGGCCCGAGACAGCAGGGGGTTTAATTTAAAATGATGGACTGAAAGAGTGTTCAGCTTTGAAAGAGGACAGGGGAACAATTACTTTTAAAAGTTTTAATTGGTCCTATTCTAAAGCACTCAACCCTCTGCTAAAACCCCAGGCCAGCTCAGACCTGCATTTTTGGATTGCCTAAGTGCTTCCCTGATCTTCCCCTTTGAACAGGGCCTCTCAGGGGGACTCCCTTGGCAGCTTCTTTTGGTGTGTGTGTGTGTGTGTGTGTGTGTGTGTGTGTGTGTGTGTGTGTGTGTGTCTACCTAGTTCTCTTTCAATACCAGATATCTAGGCTTCAAGGTCAGAAACCCAGGGGAGGAGGGTCCTTCTGGCTTGACTCCTCTGGGGTGGATCTACATCGAAGTCTAAAAGGAGTGAAGAAAATGGCTTCAAGCAAACTACTATTTGGGAGAAGGGACAAAGGGCTTGAAGATGACTACATAGATACTCTACTCATAGAAACAAATGAAATTCTGAAGAACCCCAGAAACCCCTTAATTCCAATTTGTTTGCAAATGAGTGCTTTGTACCAGATAATGAGGGTGGGTGACTTCCTGTCATGAGGTCCAAACCTGCCAGTCCACTCCACGAATAAATGGCTGATTCTTAAACTGGGGCAGGAAATGCTCAAGACAAGCCTGGAGCACCTTTCCGAGACACAGTAAGGAAGTGCTCAGAAATGAAAAGGTGGATATATATCAAAGGGACACAGGAACTAACCTGAAAGAGAGTGCAGCAATTGGGTAGAACAAAAAAATGAAGTACTGGGTCTTAATCCAAAGTGTGGTGTAAATACTCAGAAATGGATCCATACTGACACAAAGAAACAATTGAATAAGGAAGTGAATAAGTAAGAAGAAACGATCTGTATGCAGATAATTGGCAAATAATTTATGCAGATGTTTCTAGTTGAATTGGAATTAACTTCAGAGTTTAAATTTTTAGTTATTTACTTATTTAGGTTTTTTTGAGACAGGATTTCTCTGGGTAGACCTGACTGTCCTGGAACTCATTCTGTAGACCAAGCTAACCTGGAACTCAGAGACCTGCCTGCCTCTGCCTCCCAAGTGCTGGGATTAAAGACGACTGCTATTGTGCGCGGGTCTTTAGACCCCAGGGCATTAACACTAGGAGAAAAGATAGCAATGGCTTCCAAGAGATGCTGAGAGCAAGCTGCTGAGGTAGAGTTGGTGAACTGACCAGAGTGAAATATTTTTATATTCATTCCATAGTCTGTGACTTTAATTGCCCAAACAGAAACAACTCCATATTGAAATTCCTGTGTATAATCCTAAATTTTCAGATGCTGAAAAAGTACCTTTAAAAAAAAAATAAAAGTATTTAAATAAAAAAGAAAATAAATTTAATTTTTTTTTTTTTTTGGTTTTTCGAGACAGGGTTTCTCTGTTTAACAGCTCTGGCTGTCCTGGACTCGCTTTGTAGACCAGGCTGGCCTCAAACTCGCAAAGATCAGCCTGCCTCTGCCTCCCAAGTGCTGGGATTAAAGGTGTGCGCCACCACCTCCTGGCAAATTTTAAAAATTTTAGGTATTTTTATTTGTATTATTTTGAGACAGAGTCCCAACTATGTAACTATATACCCTTGGCAGTCTTGCCTAAGTCCTTTATGCATCATACCTGGTTTGAAAGTACGTTTTTAAAAGGTGGAGATCAGCCGGGCATTGGTGGCGTTGGTTGGTCCTCTGGAAGAACAGCTGAACCACCTCTCCAGTCCCTGTCTCATATTCTTAACCTCACAGCCTGATGGCCAAGGGTCATTAAGAGGACATGGAGTTCAACAGAGACCTCTAGGGTCTAGAGGTATAAAGTGACCTTTTCCATGTTAAAGGAATAATGGATTGCCTAAATGTTCTTGCCCTCGTAATATACCCTGGCAGACCAAACAAGACCAAACAGAACAGGCTGCTTTGTGACTCAGGGTTTTGTCTCTCTTTTTTTTTTTTTAAAGATTTATTTATTATGTATACAGTGTTCTGTCTGCAGGTATATCTGCAGGCCAGAAGAGGGCACCAGATTTCATTATGGATGGTTGTGAGCCACCATGTGGTTGCTGGGAATTGAACTCATGACCTCTGGAAGAGCAGCCAGTGCTCTTAACCACTGAGCCATCTCTCCAGCCCCAAGGGTTTTGTCTCTTTAAGTAAGGTTTGTTTGTTTGATTGGTTGTTGGGTCTTGTGGGGACTTTTTGTTGTTGTTTGGCTTGGTTTGGTTTAGATGGGTTGTTTGTGTGGCCCTGGCTGTCCTGGAACTTGCTTTGTAGACCAGGTGGCCTCAAACTCACAGAGATCCACCTGCCTCTGCCTCCCATATTCTGAGTTTAAAGATATGCACTACCACCACCCAGGGAGTTAAGGTTTAATGAGCATTTTTTTTTCTCATGATTTATGTCATTTAAGCACAAAACTCAGAATTTGCTTGTCTTTCTGGCATAAAAAATGTGTCTGTCTAGGTCTTAGGGATTTGGCTCAGTTGGGGAGTTCTTGCCTGGCATGCACAAGACCTTTGTAGATTCAGCACTAGGTTCTGAAGAAAGAAAACAGAATTGTCCGAAAGTTTTTCTTTTTCTTTTTTTTTTTTTTTTTTTTGGTTTTTCGAGACAGGGTTTCTCTGAATATCTCTGGCTGTCCTGGACTCGCTTTGTAGACCAGGCTGGCCTCGAACTCACAAAGATCCGCCTGCCTCTACCTCCCAAATGCTGGGATTAAAGGCGTGCGCCACCACCGCCCGGCTATCCGAAAGTTTTTATATCATGAAGAAAAATGCTATGGTGTTACATTTAATTAATTGATTGATTGATTGATTAAATGTAGCACCATAGCTGACCAAACTGGCTTTCAGCTTTTAGAGCTCTGCCTGCCTCTGCCTCCTGATCCTCCTGCCTCTGCCTCCTGATCCACCTGCCTCTGCCTTCTGATCCGCCTGCCTCTGCCTCCTGATCCGCCTGCCTCTGCCTCCTGATCCTCCTGCCTCTGCCTCCTGATCCTCCTGCCTCTGCCTCCTGATCCTCCTGCCTCTGCCTCCTGATCCTCCTGCCTCTGCCTCCTGATCCGCCTGCCTCTGCCTCCTGATCCGCCTGCCTCTGCCTCCTGATCTGCCTGCCTCTGCCTCCTGAGTGCTGGGATGACAGGGGCACATCAACCACTCCAAACTTAAAAATTTTGTGATATCTACTTTTGGTAGCTTAGTTCAACAGAAACATGAGAATTCTTTAGCTGCCCTTGTTGAGAGTTGTTTGGATTTTCAGTGACTTCTCCTGAGGCCTGGGAGTGAGTAGAGTTGAGTCGCCCTAAGAAGAGAATGACAGGCACAGCCAAATTGCCACACCCAGGGAACCCTGGGAGATTTGCAGGAGTTTTTTTGCTGAAGGATTATGGCAGTAGATACATACAATTGCACACAGTAGCACACACACACACATACTAGAACAGTGCTCAAGGCTTCAGAGGGTTTTTGTTTGTTTTGTTTTGATAAGATTTCTTTTCCCTAGACTCTAGAGCATTATTAATCCACATATGGCTATAAGAGATTGTATAGGGCTGGGTGTGGTGGCACATTCATTTAATCCAGCACTCAGGAGGCAGAGCCAGACAGATACCTACCACTCCACATAGAGAATTTCAGGCCAGCCACGGTTACATAGTGAGGCCCTCTCTCAAAAACAATAAAACAAGCCAGGCACAACTGGATTTTAGCCGTGGAGTACAGGATAACTTTTCTACAATCAACAGACCCAAAGGGACAGGAACATGGACTTTGTTACCTGTTAATGGGATACTTCACCCTAGTGGAACTGCCATATAGGCCTCCAGTGCCAGAGGAAGCTCTTAGCCCTCATCTGACTAATGAACTAAGGGGGGCTGATATGTGGAGCCACCACACCAGAGGAGTAGGATAGGTAGGAGAGTGGGTAGAGGATGGGAGGGTGGGACTGGGAGGGGTAAAGGGAGGGGGATGTGATGGAGATGTAACTTGAATTAATAAAAAACAAAACAAACAAACAAAAAACGTTAAAAAGGGGGCTAGAGAGATAGCTCAGAGGTTAAGAGCACTGGCTGTTCTTTCAGAGGTCCTGAGTTCAATTCCCAGCAACCACATGGTGGCTCATAACCATCTATAATGAGATCTGATGGCCTCTTCTAGCCTGCAGGCGTACATGCAGACAGAACACTTTATACATAATAAATAAATAAATCTTTAACAACAACAACAAAAAAAAAAAAACCAAGTTGGTCGATGGTGGCACATTTCCTTTAATCCCAGCACTCTGGAGGCAGAGGCAGGAGGATCTCTGCAAGTTTGAGGTCAGCCTGTTCTACAAAATGAGTCCAGGACGGCCAGGGCTACACAGAGAAACCCTGTCTCGAAAAAAACAAATACAATAAAACAACAACAAAAAGGAGAGAGAGACAGGAGAGTATGGTGAGATATCTGATGGTATCTTTAATTTGGCATGGGTGGTGTAGCTCAGTGGCAGAGTGCTTGGCTAGCAGAAGTAAGGCTCTGCCTTCAATTATGGGCATAGGAGGGGGGGGCATCTATGGTGGCTAAGTCACCTTCCCAGATCCCACCTGGGCATTGGAGAATCTGCCCTCCTATTTGGGTCCTGTTGGTTGTACATGCGTGACTGTTATCCTTTGTCCCCCAGGAGTCTGTGATTCAACTGGGGAAGGTGGAGGTAGACAAGTCCCCGCTGAATGGCACAACACTATTTTTTGTGTATTGTGTATTTATGAAAAATAGTAGTGGGCACCATGGCTGGTTAGAATGCTATGCGGTTGGAGGTTCCACTTCTGTGCGAAGAATAACAAGCTGATAGTGCCGGTTTCTCTCACATTTCAGTAACTGAAGCAAGTCACATGACCAGATGGCCTCCTCCAGCCCTGCATTCATTTGCTCATTCGATACTCAAGCATGGAACATTCCAGACCCAAACACTGGATTTGGGTGCTAGATTACAACAGGCGTGTTGACCTAGGGAAGTCCTCAAACAGGAGTAGCTGCGATGCAGGCGATTTTGAAATCACGTCTAGGGATGATCACTAGACAGAACAGAAGTTGAAAAAAATCTGCGGGAAGCTTTAATCAAGATTGGGGGTGGGGGGGCGGGAGTGCATTCTATGTGTTACAGTGTGCTGAGGTCAGGAGAAAGTCCAGAGTAGGACCTTCTTTTAACTAGGAAGTGGCAGGAGACCAGCTTTCCTTGAAAGCGGAGAATCTGCACTTCCTGAAAGGAAGTCTGCACCGGGCTGAAGGAAACACTCATCGATCCGATCCCTCCCGATGCTCAGCCTGATGAGTCCAGGATTCCTAAGGAATCCTGGGAAAGGGAATTCCCAGCATCTCTTATTTCAGGATCTAAGGTTTCATCTTTAACTCTAAATGAGCTCATCTGTCCCTTGGCATAGGCGTCTGTCGTGTCTGTGTTTGGGTCAACTTCACTAATGATAACCGTGGCTGGGTGTGGCAGTACAAACCTGTGATCCAAGCACACGAGAAGCTTCAGCAGGTGGGAAACAAGTGTGGACCACACAATATACTGCCACCATTGCCCAGCCAGGATTAAGTTTGTAAGTTAAATTTTAACTTTTTTGAGTTAAGTAATTATATTATCAATATACATTAAGCACTTATTAAAAGTATTTGGCACTTTTAGAGTACGATTCTCTAATTGTTCACTGTAAAAAGTAACAATCGTAGCCGGGTGATGGTGGCGCACGCCTTTAATCCCAGCACTTGGGAGGCAGAGGCAGGTGGATCTTTGTGAGTTCGAGGCCAGCCTGGTCTACAAAGCGAGTCCAGGACAGCCAGAGATATTCAGAGAAACCCTGTCTCGAAAAAACCAAAAAAAAAAAAAAAAAAAAGTAACAATCGTTGGGATTAAGGGTTTTTTGTTCTGGCTATCCTGGACTCACCCTAGCGCTGGGATTAAAGGCGGGACCACCCCACTCGGCTTTTTTTTTTTGGCTTTTCCATACAAGGTTTCTCTGTGTAGCCCAGACTGTGCTGGACCTTGCTCTGTAGACCAGGCTAGTCTAGAACTCAGAGCTCTACCTGCCGCTGCCTCTCAGGTGCTTCTTAATTATCCAGACTGGACTGGTTCATTTTGTAGCTCAGGCAGCCTTGAACTTTTTTTTTTTTAAACATTTATTTATTTATTATGTATACAGTATTTGCTCTACATATATGCCCGGGCAAATGATCTCTTGTAGATGGCTGTGAGCCACCATATGGTTGCTGGGAATTGAACTCAGGACCTCTGGAAGAACAGCCAGTGCTCTTAACCTCTGAGCCATCTCTCCAGCCCCAGCCTTGAACTTTTGATGCTCTTGCTTCTGCCTACTGAGTAGCTGGGATTACTGATGTCAACAGGCCTGGTTTAAAACAAAACAAGCCGGGCGGTGGTGGCGCACGCCTTTAATCCCAGCACTTGGGAGGCAGAGGCAGGCGGATCTTTGTGAGTTCGAGGCCAGCCTGGTCTACAAAGCGAGTCCAGGACAGCCAGAGATATTCAGAGAAACCCTGTCTCGAAAAAAAAAAACAAAAAAAAAAAACAAAACAAAACAAAAAACAACACACAGCTTTTATAGGCCCAGTCCTTGGAACCCATGTAAAGATGGAAGGAGAGAACCAACTCCATAAAGTTGCCCTCTGATTGTATATGCATTATGCACCCCCAGGACATCATACCACATGAAATAAAAACAAATGAATAAATATTTTAGAAATTTATATGTATAAAGCTTTGTCTTGAGTCTGATCTTGCCATGTAGCCTGGCCTGACTTTAAACTTGTGATCTTCCTTCCTCTCCTTCCTGAATACTAATTTCATACACATATGCAGTTATGTTTAGGTTGAAATTATATCTTTAAAGGTTACTAATATCCACCACATTTTATTTTTTATTTTTTATTTTATTTTATTTTAGGTTTTTCAAAACAGGGTTTCTCTGTGTAACAGCCCTGGCTGTCCTGGAACTCACTCTGTAGACCAGGCTGGCCTTCAACCCACAGAGATCTGCCTGCTTCTTCCCCCAAGTGCTGGGATTAAAGGCATGCACCACAACACCCGGCCATTACAGACAGTTTGTTTTTTTTTGGTTTTTCGAGACATGGTTTCTCTGTGTATCTCTGACTGTCCTGGACTCACTTTGTAGACCAGGTTGGCCTCGAACTCACAGAGATCCGCCTGCCTCTGCCTCCCAAGTGCTGGGATTAAAGGCGTGCGCCACCACCGCCCGGCCAAGAAGAACTTTCTTGAATGGGATAATAGTGGAAATATGAAATACCAAGACTGGAAGGCTGTCATTAACATTATGATAAAGAAAAATGTATACTCTACTTTCCATTAGAAGAGAAGAAGGCTGAAAATTAGTGATTTTAATATTTCAGATTAGTTTGTGGAAGGTCACATTAAGGGCCAGTAAGATGGCTCATCAGGTTCAGTGAAAATCTAATGAAGTGAGTTCAATCCCCAGAAGTTGTGGGAAGAGGGAGGTGACTTTGGAAAGTTGTCCTCTGCCCTTCACACACACCTGCACTCACACATGTCATATAGTACACACACTAAAAGCATAGAATTAAAACATACTAGCCGGGCAGTGGTGGCGCACGCCTTTAATCCCAGCACTTGGGAGGCAGAGGCAGGTGGATCTTTGTGAGTTCGAGGCCAGCCTGGTCTACAAAGCGAGTCCAGGACAGCCAGAGATATTCAGAGAAACCCTGTCTCGAAAAACCAAAAAAAAAAAAAAAAAAAAAAACATACTAAGCCCAAAGAAATAAGGCAATAATGAAAAGGACAGAAATTAATAAACTAGAAAATAAACATAGAAACCATCAAAACCATACACTGAGGTTTGACAAAAAGCCTTATGTATTTAAAGTAGTTCTGGCTTCTCTGTTCTGTTGCATGGCTCTCTGGGCAAGTACATATTAGAAACTGCGGACTAACTTGTACATTTAAAAGCTTTACAGTAAGCCGGGCGTTGTGGCGCACGCCTTTAATCCCAGCACTTGGGAGGCAGAGGCAGGCGGATCTCTGTGAGTTCGAGGCCAGCCTGGTCTACAAAGCAAGTCCAGGACAGCCAGGGCTGTTACACAGAGAAACCCTGTCTCGAAAAACCAAAAAAAAAAAAAAGAAAAAGCTTTACAGTGCTTTTAACATTTGGTTGTCCTGGCCGGGCGGTGGTGGCGCACGCCTTTAATCCCAGCACTTGGGAGGCAGAGGCAGGCGGATCTTTGTGAGTTCGAGGCCAGCCTGGTCTACAAAGTGAGTCCAGGACAGCCAGAGATATTCAGAGAAACCCTGTCTCGAAAAACCAAAAAAAAAAAAAAAAAAAAAAAAAAAAACATTTGGTTGTCCTAATACCTGCCCATGGCTCCTATTTACCAAAATACCTAATATTTATCTTCCATTTAAGCTCGTTGTAGTTCATCAGCCTGACTGATTCCCTAGCTTAAATCTTGTGTGAACTTCAGTTGGGGCCAAGTTACACTATTCCTCAATTTGGAAAGGATTAACATCTTCATATCATGGAAACTTCCTAGCCTAAAGAAGGTATTCAGCTTTTCTTTAGTATTTAGAAGTTTTCAATGGGCAGTGGAAGCACACATATTTAATCCCAGCATTTGGGATTAATTTCTCTGTATAACAGTCTTGGCTGTCCTGGAGCTCACTCTGTAGACCATGCTGGTCTTGAACTTATAGAGATCTACCTGCCTCTGCCTCCCAAATGTTGCGATAAAAGGCATGAGCCACTGTGCCCGGCCTAATACCCTTAAAAAAACAAAACAAAAAAAACATGGATTGCAAAGTATTTGACATGTAATTGTGTTTTGACATATTGGCTAACCCTCTGTGAATCATTCTTGTCAACCGCATCCTCTTCAAGTGTGAAATATACAACAGACCTATGTCTGCAACATCTCTGACCTGT
Source organism: Lophiomys imhausi (assembly GCA_907164525.1). Lineage (NCBI taxonomy): Eukaryota > Metazoa > Chordata > Mammalia > Rodentia > Muridae > Lophiomys > Lophiomys imhausi. The sequence goes on along the minus strand of CAJQZJ010032937.1, from coordinate 2,986,078 downwards.
TCCCTCTAAGCAACTTCTGCATATATTAAAAAAAAAAAAAGTCTTGCTGAAGCCGCTGCAGAGCAGCAAATGCCCCAGACACCTCAAAACAAAGGAAAGCACTCTAGGCCACAGTTGCCTAAGCACAAATATTCATTATGAACATCCATATTGTGACCCAAGTACTTTGCAGACACCAATATACATCACAGACTTGACTCACCCCAAGAGTGATGGGAAGCATGTGCTGTGGAAGCCACTTGGGGGTCTAACCACTTCCCGAACAGACCAGATCCAGCTGAGAACAAGAGATGTTCCTGCAAGCTCTATGGACTTCTTAAAATGGATTTATCATTTTTCCCAACATAAAAGTAATTAATGCATGTTCATCTCCAAACACTAGGATGCAGATGAAGATCATAAACATGCCCCTGTGGTCCCTACCACCCAGAATACCCATTGGTTCCTGATGCTCTGTTTTTCCAGCAGATAAACCTGGATGCAGATGTCTTCAGTGGGGCTTGCTCTTCGGAGATAGTTTGAAATGTGGCTGCTAGCCACCCAGGCTTTGCCATCTTGTCCAGTCTGTATCTTCCCAGGGGAGGCATGTTAATTCTTCTCACTGCAGACAACTCTGTAAGTTCCTCGTTCTGCTATGGTTTTCTGATATAAGATTTAAGTTAATCCTCTCCTCACATGCAGACATACTGGGCTCATTTTTGATTATGTCTTTTGAGAAGATTCCTCGATGGGTTACTGGGATAGAGATGAGGAGCATTTTTTTTAATTATAAAATGTACTTAACATAAAATTGATCATTTTAGCCATTTTAAAGTAAACCAGAGTTTAGTGGTCTCGAACACACATACCTGTTGTTGGACAAGCTGCCCTGTCATCATCCCCAGGACATTCTCAGCACTTCACAACAAACAAGCAAAACTGAAACCTTAACACCTATCTATTCTCCTCTCCTAGCTTCCTTACACCTATTGGTTCTGCTTTTCACAACTTCACAACAGTGAGTCCTACAGCGTTCCTCCTCCTGTAAAAGGCTTGTTTCACTTAGTATAATGTCTCATGGTGTATGTACATTGTAGGATGTGTTGAAAAGTCCTTTTTAGGCTTCAATAATATTCCAGGGTGTGTCTAAACACCAGATTTTGTTTCTCCATGGGAAAATTTTTGTTTGTTTGTTTTATTTTTCAAGACAGGGTTTCTCTGTGCAATAGCCCTGGCTGTCCTGGACTCAGTTTGTAGACCTTAAACTCATAGAGATCCACCTGCCTCTGCCTCCCAAATGCTGGGATTAAAGGCATGTGCTACCACTGCCCAGTGTTTGTATGAATTTTACACAAATGGTCAGTTTGAGATTGTTATCAGAGGGTTTTTTTAGCATCTTTCTAATCAAATGTTACTTAACATGCATCTGTCCATTCAAAAAGAAAAACAGGAATGGATATAAAATCATAACAAGTCACTACACAATATATCCAGTTATAGAGGTAACTGGTTAATCATCCTGGAAATGTAGATCTCTCGGGACTGAGATATGAGAGCCTCACAGGCATCCCTCAGGGTCTGAGGAGTTTCTATCTAGGACTCCCATCCCCAAGTTTAAGGTTACTAGAATAAAATGGTACAGATTTTCACTCAGTCTACATATATCCTCCTGTGTACTTTATCATTCATTTGTTTATTTGAGAAAGAGTTTCAGGTAGTCCAGGTTGGCCTTGAATTTTTTTTTTTTGGAGGGGGAGGTTTTTTTAGACAGGGTTTTTCTGTGTACCCCTGGCTACCTGTACTCAATCTGTAAACCAAGCCATCCTATATGCTCTGGGCTATCCCTGGTGTCACAGAGATCCACCTGCTTCTGCCTCCCAAGTGCTGGGATTAAAGGTGTGCCCCACAATGTTCAGCATTGAACTCTCTTCAATAGTTGAGGATTGCTGAATGTATGAGCCTACTACCTCTACCTCCCAATTGCTGGATTATAAATGTGTATAACCATTTCCTTAAGACAGGGCCTGTGTATTCCAGGGCCTTGAACTCTTAGGTATGCCAATACCTCATCATGTGGTTTTTTGTTGTTTGTTTTGTCTTTCAAGACAGATTCTATCTAGTCCTGCTTTGAACTCAGAAATCTCTTTGTCTCTGCCTCCCAAGTGCTGGATTTACAGGCATGTACCACCCAGCTTTTACACATACCTTTTTTTTTTTTTAGGTCTTTTTTTTTTTAAGATTTATTTATTATGTATACAGTGTTCTGTCTGCAGGTTTTTGCAGGCCAGAAGAGGGCACCAGATTTCATTATAGATGGTTGTGGGCCACCATGCGGTTGCTGGGAATTGAACTCATGACCTCTGGAAGAGCAGCCAGTGCTCTTAACCGCTGAGCCATCTCTCCAGCCCTTTTTTTAGGACTTTTGAGACAGGGTTTCTCTGCGTATCTCTGGCTGTCCTGGACTCACTTTGTGGACCAGGCTGGCCTCGAACTCAGAGATCTGCCTGCCTCTGCTTCCTGAGTGCTGGGATTAAAGGTGTGCGCCACCATGCCTGGCAACATGAGTTTTCTCTGCAGAACCCACATAAGGGTAAAGCAGAGAACCAATGCCACAAAACTGTGCTCTGACCACCACATTGTGGCATGTGTGTGCGTGCACACACATACACATGTTGTTGTGTGACAAAACTTTCCCCAGGAGATGAAACACACTCATCTACTCACCCAGATAAAGAATGCACGACAGACCAGAGAATGGATGCCACTGAAGGCCAACTTGGTGAGCCAATGAGTTTTACCGGTTGTTTACCTCACTGTTTAAGGAGCTCCCCTGCAGGACAGAATGTGTTTATGCAATGATGTAATGGAATGTAATGCCTCCGATGTAATAAGAAGTGGAATGAACAGGAAGATGAGACTACGGTTTGAGGGGCCCTGCCCACTGTGTGCTGAGTTTCAGGGTGCCCTTTGCGGCCTCGCAATGTCTTTCTTCCTGCATTATGATTTGATGGCAGCCTCTCTTCTGCCTTCTCATACATGAACCCATTCAATTTCCAGACCACTCTCCATTAGAGGGCATGACTGCCTTTATTTTATGGTTGGGGAAATCGAGGTGACAAAGTTACTGGGGACAAAGTTGGTACCTGACATCCTATATGCTCTGGGCTATCCCTGGTGTCACAGTTGTCTGATTTAGTAGCGCGTTCCATCTCACGGGATGAACGCTCCAAGGTGCAGGGCAACTCAGCCACCCTTTCCATACTCCACTGCTCCCCTCAGCTGACACACCCAGTGCTGATGGCCTTCAGGTGTGGTTTGTGGGCTGCAGGCCAGCTCACCTGCTGGCTCGCCCATGCAGTTAGGACCTTGCTCACCCACTCACTCAGGAACTTGTTCCCTCATTCCTGGAAGAATCTTCCCTGGACCTTGTTCTTACCAGTGAGTCTTTGAGATACCACTTACAGCCATTCTCACTTTTCCCTGCCTCCCCTACCCAACTCCCTCAGCCTATTGAAAATTTCTCAACGCTCTTGCAACTGAGGCTAATTGTCATTTATTAAATATCAAGCCTCCCCTGAGTGTACAGGACTGTAATCTCAGGTACCCTGGAGGCTGTGGCAAAAAGATTTCAATGTTTGAAGCCAGCCTGGGCAACTTAGTGAGACTATGCCAACAAAAACAACACAGTAAAAAGAGCTAGATATACTTGCTGTAATGCCAGCACTTGGGAGGCAGAGATGGGAGGATTACAAGTTAAAGGCAAGCCTGGGTTACATATGCAGAGGAGACCCTGTAAAACACACACACACACACACACACACACACACACACACACACACACACACA
>CAJQZJ010032937.1:2968144-2982243 GCA_907164525.1 Lophiomys imhausi | reverse complement strand
ACACACACACACACACACACACACACACACACACACACACACACAGTTATTGTCAATCTTCTCTGTAGAATAGAGTGCAAACTCCCGACCAAGGACTTGGTCCAATGTTTGTCACATAGTGGGTCCCAGCAAATATTTTCAGAGTGTGAACCTGCCAAACATCAGCCACATCCCCAAATCCTTGGTTGTTGAGGCCTGGGTGCAGAAAAATCAAAGATGCATGCATGACTTTCTGACCTGGCCATATACATGCAGGTTGTTGGGACTCTGGGGACTACAACACGTTCTGGATACACAGCTCAGAACAGTGGAATCCCCAAGGGAGTCAGAGTGCAAGTCCCCTCTTGCAGAGTTCCATTCTGAAGGCAATAACTGCTCGAACCAAGCTCTCTGGGGCAGCTGTTCATTCCTCGGTGTGGCAATAAATAGAAAAAACCAGGTGAATTTGGGCTAGAAGGGGCTTTTTCTCCTGTGGGACCCCAGGAAGGCCAGGAAAGCTATCCTGACAGATGTAGCTCCCCAAGTTGGGGAACTTTGGAGTCGGTTAGGAGAGCTGGGTAGAGGGAAACTCAAAGATTTTGAGTTAATTCTCTTCAGCTTTTGGAGTATTGTTCTTGTCAGGGACATATCTAGAGTCTTCCACTGTCCTTGGCCATCCGAAGTAGTTTCCTGACTTCTCAGTTTTGGATCAAGATACCCCTCATTTGAGTTGCCAGTGATTAACTTTGCTGAATAGGTCTGTAAATAAACGCCATCTAAGACCGGCCAGACAGCTCAGTGGGTAAAGGAGTGGCCAACAAGCCTGATGACCTGAGTTTGTCCCAGGGAACTCACATGGTAGGTGGAAAGAAATGACTGTGGGAAGTTGTCCTCTGACCTCCACGAATGAGCCATGGCACAGGAGGCCCCAGACACGTGCTCATGCACGCACGTCCCTGTCCCCCACGAATAAAGGTAATAATAATTTTAAAAACATTGTCTATTACAACCTCATTTCATAGACAGTGGGGCACATTAGTCCTTTAAATTATAAAGGACATTATCTTAGAATAAAAGACACATACTTCTTCATCAGGGGCTGTCTACTCACAATGAATGCTATGCTGAGCTTCTCACAAAGCTAGAATCCCTGGGACACAGCTCCTGACTTCATGAAGCTTACGCTCAGTGTAGGGGAATGGCAGATATTAATTCCTGGCACTTGAGAGTCAGAGGCAGGTAGATCTCTATAAGTTTGAGGCCAGCCTGGTCTACATAATAAGTTCCAGGACAGCCAGAGCTACATAATAGAGACTTTATCTTAAAAGGGGCTGGGGAGACCCACAAAAGCAGCTGCACCTACCTACTATGAGATACATAGTGAGAGAAGGGTGACCCACTCTCAAACACTGGGGGCACATGGGGAAGGAGAGAGCTCTCCAGGCTGAGACAGCATCTCCCCCATCACCCCTTGCTACCCCAGCCCAGGAACTGCAGTAGGAACCCTAAGGTGCCTGGGATAAGGGAGGAGTTCCAGGCCACTAGGACTTTAATGTCCAAGGCAGAGAATTTGTGTTTGTTCTCATGGTGGCCTGTTGGGTGGTGACACAGTGAGATCTTTGATGAGCAGGTCCTGCAGACTAGAGGCGCTATGTAGATTTGAGTAAGGCCAGAAAGGAAGAGAGGAAAGCTCTCTTTGGTTATCCCAGGCCTACCCAGGACACAGACAGGGGCAGAGGCTGGCTTGAGAAATGTCTCAAAGGTGACAGACCCGCTGTTCTATGAAGGAGGGTAAGGCAGAGCTTGTCCTTGGTGTCTGGATAAAAAGCTTCTAGAATAAGGATGGCTTGCTCATCTGGGACAGAAGGGCTAAAGCACCTTTGTATCACGTAGGCTGATGGTTATGTGGGACTGAAGTTCAAAGCAAACGCCAAGTGTTCATCCTGCATCCTGTATCTTCAACTACAATGGTAGCTGCCTTAGAGTGAATGACTGGAACCCAGGAAACCATACCTTTCTTCTTTAGCCATTTGTGGGTTTTTTGTTTGTTTGTTTGTTTGTTTTTGTTTTGTTTTTCAAGACCAAAACAAAACAAAACAAAAAAAACCCCACAGGGTTTCTCTGTGTAACACCTCTGGCTGTCCTGGACTCACTTTGTAGACCAGGCTGGCCTCGAACTCATAGAGATCCGCCTGCCTCTGCCTCCCAAGTGCTGCCATTTTGTGTTCTTCAAGCATATACAATTAACATGCACCAACCATTCAACAATCAATAAAACAGAAAACAGGAGTTTAAACTACCAAGTAACATACTTTTTGGAAGAACACCCAGTACTACATGAACTTGACCGTGAACAATCTGAACTGTTCTTAGGTGCTCCTTGACTTTTCACAACCCTTTGCAGGTAGAGCCACCCCCATTTTGTACAGTTTTCCTATTCCTTCACCCTCTGGTCTGCAAAGCATCAGTAACATTGTTTCCTATAACCGTGAAATCCTTCAGAACAAATGTGAATGGCATGGAGGGACAGGATTCAGAGCGGCACTGAGAATCCTAGGCGCGTCCTCTGTGAAGGGAAGCCCTTCCTCAGTGCTGATGGAGTGATTGCCAGGGCGCAGGGAAAATACTTCTGACTCATAATGGTACAAGAAAAGAACTAAAGCTACCCTTCTTTTCTCACTTAACTTTCTCTCTTTGCAACAGGAAAAGATTCCCCAGTCATATTTGTTTTTAAACTAAAACCCTGGCTTTACCTTTGGATTAGTTGTAACAGGTCATTGTAAGACCCCATTGTGACTGGTCATTGTAAAACCCCACACACAAACAAAATCCCAGTCACCAGAGAGAGTGGCTTCCTCCTACATTATCCTATTGCTGGGACAATTACCAATTCATTTCCTAGGCACTACAAGGTCAGACTAGAGGCTCAGACCTCAGGATCCATGATAATGACACAGACATTAGCATCTGTATGTCACCTGGTTTACATACACTTGGGCTCTCACGGTGGCAGCACCTCTTCCAAGCAGCCCTGTGGGGAGCACTTTGTTCTCTGAGTGATGCTCTGAGTCTGGCACACACAAGACATTGTTAATTCGGGAGTTGGAGGAGAAAAGCAGACAGACAGCGGAAACTGCTCCTCCAAAGGCCTCCCGGTAGTTAGCAATGACCGGAAAGTCTGGTTAATTCCAGAATTGGGTCGGGGTCCTTCCTGTCCTTCTAGTGCAATGATGCGCAACCCTTTAATATAGTTCCTTGTGTTGTGGTGACACCCACACACACACCATAAAATTATTTTTGTTGCTACTTTATAACTATATTTTTGCTGCTGTTATGAACTGTAATGTAAACATATGGTTCGTAGGATATCTGATCTGCCACCCCCCCAAGTTGAGAACAAGTGCTCTAGGTCCTCTGTGACCACCTTCAAGAGTCTGGGCTCATCTGGTAAGTCCTACTGTATGCCAGGACCATTAGATGTGGCCACTCTAGAAGTAACACTCTACTAAAGAGGGACAGTCCCTGTCCCTGTGCAGGCTGCTAGATCTTAACCAGCACCCAACAGCCAGAATTCAGTGCCTAAGTGACTCTTTGATGAGTTTTTTGCAGGGCAATGGAAAGATAGAAACCAGGCAAAAATTAGAAACTAACAAAGACTAATTGGTAGCCCTACGTGATTAGAATCTCGAAGTATATTTGTGTGTGTCTTGAGGTTTTAGTTAGGAACCTGTCTGCAGCACTGGCAGTATTCAGAATAACACCAGGGAAGCCCAGCGTTCATCTGGGTTAGATTCCACTCTGATTTTTTTTTTTTATCCCATTCTTGCAGCGTTGGGGCCCTAACCCTTGCATGTACTAGGTGCTACCACTGAATTACATCCTAGTCTTGTTCACATTTTATCAGCACTTCCACTGGCTACTTACTCAGCTTAACACACCCAGTCCTCTTCAAATTTCCTTCCTTTGAGAAGCCATTTGAGATCTCTCCTACACAGAACAAGTCTGCTTTTTTCTGTTCTCCAATCAGGGTCCATTTTGTGAGGAAACAAGGCTTCCCATTCCCACTCTCCATTGCACACCTCTTGAGGACACAGGCTGGTTTGATATGCCCATTGACATTCTCCAGAGGTCTCATACAGCGCCTGGCACAACGGCTCTGAACCAGTGTTGGTTAAGTGGATGGAGAATGGGGTGAGTCCATCTTTGTTACCCCAAAGCTCTTATTTTTTGTGTTTGGGTACTCTCCACCTTTTTTTTTTTTTTTTTTTTTTGAGATAGGGGTTCTCTGTGTATCCCTGGCTATCCTGGAACTTACTCTGTAGACCAAGCTGTCCTTGAACTCACAGAGATCCCCCTGCCTCCCAACTGCTAGGATTAAAGGTGTGGCCACCACTGGAGACTTGCACAGCCTCCTTCTTGAACCTCTGTCATCACATCGTCCTTTGTTGGGCCACTGGCCCTGGGTTAGACTTGTACCTGACTGGTATCTAGACTGTCTTCTGGTTAGGACTCTCGTGTTTCCTTACTAATTCTCTCCAGGGTCACCATGGAGCAGCCTCCAACCTTCTTGCTGTCTGTGATAAAACACTGACTTTTATCCTTCCTTTAACAACTGTCCCATGGAGAGACAAGCTTTCTACAGCATCACTTATACATGGGACCTGGCCAGCTTGTCCTTTGCTACAAGACTGTCACCAATGATTTACAGGAAATGAGAAAAGCAGGCAAGGATTAAAACAATTTACAACTCTGCATTTGTGAAGAAGTAACATGTTCACTGGGAATTCAAGAAGTACAAGAAGTTATGTGCCTGGATTCCCCTCCCATCTCTGCCCATCGGCTATCTGTTTCGGGGTAGATGCATTTCTACATGATTATGTGTTTAAATGTCTATTCTCACGCCACTTTTTCTGGATGTTTCTGTCTTCATTGCTACAACAAGCATCCATTTCATGTGTCCTCACCCCATATTCAGTACCTAACTTGACTGCTTTGGACAGATACCTGGCAGACACGCTGGATCAGCTGACAGCATGCCTGTAATGCTAGAATATTTGATGAGTCAGGGCTTATGGCATCTTTATTTGATTGAGAATTAGATGTGTTTTCATTCATTTAATTCTTGTTCTTCCTGAGATAAGGCAAGAAGTGCTGAGCGCCACACTAACCTTATTCATGCCTCCTTCCTTTCATAACTTCACTTCCACTTGTATCTCTGCCAGTGGAGAATGGTTTAGGGCTCACTCACACATTCTTTACGGGAGTGATTGTGCAAGAAATGTTGATATTTTCCAATTGTTTCTCCTTTTGGCTTTTGCAAGAAAAGCTGTCGCTGCCTCACCCTGACCCACCCGCAGAGGTACTGTGAGCTTCTGCTCTTCCATCTTGGAACTTCTAAAAAATAAGAAAAAAAACCAACAGGCAGAATCTTGTCCTTCTGGGGAGGAGGTTTTCTGCTTTTGCTTGTGGTTGTTTTGAAGTGTCAAGGGTTTTGGGAGACTCTTCTTACCTTCTATTTGGCTCAAATCAGGCCCTTCTGTGAGACTCTTTGACCGGTGCAGAGAAATTACCTTTAAAAATTTTTATTTTTATTTTTTTATGTGCATCATGTTTTGCCTGTATGTATGTGTGACAGTGTTGGATCCCCTGGAACTGGAGTTGCAAGACAGTTGTGAGCTGCCATGTGGGTGCTGTGAATTGGGCCTGGGTCCCCTGGAAGAGCAGCCAGTGCTCTTAACCACTGAGCCATCTCTCCAGCCCTAAGAAATTACCTTTTGAGGCCACTTCCTGTGTACTTTGCTGCTCTGGACCTAGGATCCTTGGCTGCTCTGAGGCCTCGGGCACAGGCCGATATCTCTTTGCCTCAACTCTTCTCCAGACACCTAGCCAACAGGCTGTGAGCACAGGGACTGTTGATTAATAGCCGGGTCCTTAGTTGTCTCCATCCTTATCTGTCATAAGTCTGCTATTTTGGTCTCTGTGACTTGTGGCTGCACCATGATTAGGGTTTGATTACTATCACCAAAGTGACTAAAAGATGAAAATAGAAGCCACAACAGGAAATAAACAACGGCAAGTGAGATATTTTATTCCATATTCTCTGCCAGAAAATGATTAGAATCAAATCCATTCACAATAGCTTGGATTCCTAGCTTTCTTTTTTAAAGGATCAGAATAGTCTGAAATTGGGTGCTTATGGGTCCCACTTGTGCCTGTGAGGCGAAAGAAGAGCCCTCCCTTTCTAGGCACATCAGCCAGGCAGAGCTCTACGGCTGGCTTCGGGCTTCTGGCTTCTTTCTTGGAAAGGGAAGGAATAAGAATGTGATGGGGTGGGGCTGGCTGTCAAGAAGGTTGGGATGTGAATAGATCCAGGGGATGCCAGGGAACCATAAAGCATCAGCCATTGCAGCTACTTGCCCAGCATCCCACCCACTTCTACCTCAAGTAGTAAAATAGAGGAGGGAAGCTGTGTAGAGAGGGCAAAATAGAGGTGACGCCTGAATTAAAACACCCACAATTACACTAGATGGGAACACAGCTCTGCAAGTATATGCACGTTCCATCCAGACAAGCTGTGACATCACATTCAACCTCCCGAAATACCCATTACACCTACTTGCCTTGTGTGTACTCCGGCCTTTCATCACAAAGGGTATTAGCACCGCTCACACTTCCAGATTTCTTCAGATTGTCCATGTAGCCACAAAGCTTAATTAGAAGGATGACATTTGCTTTCTGTCTACTTAATTCTTCCTGTCACCTTGTAGCCTGGGTTAGCCTTTCTTGTTTACTGACACCCAGAAGACAGAAAAATGGGACCCTGCAAGAAGATGACACTTCTAAAAAGCCTTTGAAAGTCTTTCAAGGCTGTATCTCACCTGAGGACCACTGTCTACCCAACAAGTGGCAGATCTCCAATATGGATTGGTTTTATTTTGTATTTTTCCTATGCCTTTCCAAGATTTATTTGTATGTGTGTGTGTGTGTGTGTGTGTGTGTGTGTGTGTGTGTGTGTGTGTGCAGTGCAGAGGAGACCAGAAAGAGAGTGTCAGTTTCTTCTGGAGCTGGAATTACAGGCAGTTATGAGGTGCCTGAAGAGGATGTTGGGAGGCAAACTCACGTCCTCTGGAAGAGCCTCGAGTGCTGTTGACTTCTGAGCTCTCTCCAGTCCCTTCCTACTCTAACATATCACACACACATGGCCTAGACCTCAATGTTGGATTCATCCCTCCTCTGTTCCTTCTTTGGTTTTCTTGACTGCTGTTTTCTTCCCAGGTAGTTTTAGAGAATGTACACACAACTCCAATAAGTGGCATTTTAATTTTAATTAGCAAAATTACTATGCTACTGGCTACTGAGTAACTTCCTAAGTGCCACTATCTGTCCTGTTGGCGGTTCTGCACTGTTGGCATTTTTCTGTCTTCCCTCCACAACTTAGGGCTCTGTGACAAGCACTGTTGGTTTTCTTTTCTTTTTTCTTCTTTTGGTTTTTCGAGACAGGGTTTCTCTGTGTTGCAGCTCTGGCTGTCCTGGACTCGCTTTGTAGACCAGACTGGCCTCAAACTCACAGAGATCGGCCTGCCTCTGCCTCCCAAGTGCTGGGATTAAAGGCATGCGCCACCACTGCCTGGCGGTTTTCTTTTTTCTATTCGTGTGATTTTATTGTCACTGGGGAATGGTCCAAAATCCCACTTCTAAGTATTGAGTTCTACCTTGTGTGTGTTGTTAGGAAGTGAACTAAGGGCCTCCACTGAATCATACTTCCAGACCTCTAAATATATACCAAGTATCTATCATGTTAGAAACATTTTAAGTTATTGGATAGAGGGCATTTTAAAATTTATCCTTTTCATAACATATAATTCCGGCGAGGAGAGACAAATGTTACATTCCACCTTTTGTAAAAATTATTTAAACCATTCCAATGAGTTTCATTACTGTTCTGAAGCCACAATTTCAAGCGACTTCTTAAAAACCCAGTAAATAATGTGAGGTTGGATCACCATGCCAACTAGTCTCAGTAACATTTAAACACTCTAGTACTATCCTCAGACAAGCACCCAGTATCTTTGCTTGACAAATATCTTTCCTACTTCCAAGCAGTCGCCTGCAGCTGGGCATTGCTTTCTCTAGAACCTGAGGTCAAGGGAGAAATACTCTGACCCTAAGCACCTTGAAAGCCACGAAGCCAAGCAGGGCGCAGAAACAGGCACCGCAAGCGGCAAGCAAATGAATACTCTAAGCCGGGTCAAGCCCGTCTGCTCGCTGGGTAACCTTCGCGCGCCGGGAGGCCGAGTGGCGGGTGCTGGAGGTCTTCCGGGCCGGGAGGAAACCTGCGGGCGGCACGCAGGCGAGCACCCCTCCTCCCCCCAGGATGCTGCCCCTCGCTGTTCGTCAGCCTGCCAAATGCATTCCAGAGCTGTGCACAAGACACACTTCTCCAGGCAGTCCTAGAAACCCGAGCCCGGAGCGGGAGAGGGCGGGAGGGAGCGCGGCGGCCGCTGAGGTCACATTCGCGCCGCCTCTCCGCCCTGGGCCGCCCGGCTGTTCCCTCTAGCGCACACTTCCCAGGGCCTCTGTCCTGGCCGGTGTAAATGTCTTTGAAACAGACAGCGCTCGCCCTCCCCTTTCCAAGGGACCCGCCGCCAGGGCCTTAAAACAAAACGAATGAATGAAGCGCCCCGGCGAGCTCCGCTGGTCTAAATCGGGCCACTGGCCGGCTCGTTCCGCTGAAAACTCGCTCGATCCATGCCCCCAGCTCTTCCGATTTCCCCCTGCTCCCGCTGGGTCTCCGCCGACCCCTAGAGCCATCTCGGCCTCCCACCTCCCTCCACCCATGGGTACCCCCTCTGCGGACCTGGGAGAGGGTGGCGGTAACTGGGAGGGGGGGTTGAAATAGCTTTTAGAAACCCGATCTGTTGTTTGCGAAACACAATCGCTTTTTTTTTTTTTTTAAAGCGACAGGGTGTCTAGACGGCCACGTGACGAGGCCGGAGCCGGGCGCGCCACTGCGCAGTGGAACCAGCCGAGCGGAGGGACGGAGGGGGGGCGGGAAGGAGGCGGCGGCGGCTGGGGGCGGGGGAGGGAGGGGTAGAGGGGGAGGGAAGGAGGCGGGGGCGGGAGGCCTTGCGGGAGGCGGCGAGCCCTGGGCACACTCGCTCGCGGAACGGCGCACCGAGGATCTCGTCCCCGAGCTGCGCTAGCAGAGCCAGCCGGGCGCCTCGCTCGGTCCGCTCGCCGCGCCGGAGAGAGCTGCCCGAGACGCAGCCAGCCGGCCGGCCGGCGCCACACGGCTGAGCGTCCGGCCCCGGAGTCCCTGAGTGCAGCGCGGCGAGCCCCCAGCGGCGGCAGAAGGACTCGAGCGCCGAGAGGGCGGACGGGGGACGAAGAGGCTCCCGGGCGCGACGAGGAGAGTCTCGGAGGAAGAGGCAGCGAGAGGACACCCGGGCCTCCTGCCGCCACAGCCGGGTCGGGGCCAGCAGCTCATGCAGGCAGCCCCGGCGGCCTCCGGCGACCAGGGAAACGGGTCCCTGCACTAGCCAGGCTGCCGCTTGTGCCCTTGGGGGCGAGAGCTTGCGACCCGCCGGAGCCCGCCGCCGCGCCGCCCTCCCCCGCGCTGACAGCCCCCCCGGGGCGCAGCCGCCGCCGCCGCCGCATCTTCTGCCTAGCACGGAGGAAGTCCCCGCCGAGGACCTGGGCCCCCGGGAGCGCTGGAGGAAAGACCAGAGACTCTAAAACACCCAGATACGCAAGATTGAAGCAGCCTAGTCAGACCTTTCTATGGATTAAAAGAGATACGATTTTTTTTTTCTTTTGGCAAAAGGAAAGGAAGACCGGCGGGGTTCTGCTAGGAAAAAAGGGGATGTAGCTCGTGGATACATTCCCCCCCCCACCTCTGCAACATCTTGTTCTACTTTGTAAACATTTTCTCTTTTAAACCTGGGCTCCATCCGGTGGCCCCCAGACCTCCGAGGTGCGAGGAGGTGGTGTGTTTTTTTCATTGGGGTCTTTGCATATCTGATTTTGGGGTTTTTGAGAGACCCTCCAGGCGTCTCACGAGGGGTGAAGTCTACGCGGCCCCCTCCCTCGAGTCTTCGCGTGCACAGAATTTGAGGAGATCCGGTTACTAAGGATATAGAAGAAAAAAAAATAAATCGTGTGCCTGCCTTTTTTTTTTTTAATTGCCTGCTTCTCCCCACCCCCAAATTAAGTTGCTTAGCAAGGGGGAAAGAGGCTTTTTCCTCCCAGTAGTTCAGCCTAACGCCTTTGGGTTTTTTTTTTGCCCCCGAGGATCTTCCATGTAGGAAGCCGAGGCTGGCGAGCCCGACACTCGGGAGCCACTGGAGGGGGCCCTCTTTTGAGGGAGGCGTCGACGGGGGCAGTCTCAGCCGCCCCCAGAGAAGCGGCGACCGCGTTCCTCCGGGGCACGCCGGGGCCCGAGAGCCGCGCAGGGCGCGGGCCGCGCCGGGTGGGGCAGCCGAAGCGCGGGCCCCCGATCCCCGGCGGGCGCCCCTGGGCCCCCGCGCGCGCCCCGGTCTCCGGGAGACTGGCGCATGCCACGGAGCGCCCCTTGGGCCGCCGCCGCTTCTGCCCGGGCCCCTGCTGTTGCTGCTGTCGCCTGCGCCTGCTGCCCCAACTCGGCGCCCGACTTCTTCATGGTGTGCGGAGGTCATGTTCGCTCCTTAGCCGGCAAACGACTTTTCTCCTCGCCTCCTCGCCCCGCATGTTCAGGACCAAACGATCTGCGCTCGTCCGGCGACTCTGGAGGAGCCGTGCGCCCGGCGGCGAGGACGAGGAGGAGGGCGTGGGGGGTGGCGGCGAGCTGCGGGGAGAAGGGGCGACGGACGGCCGGGCTTATGGGGCTGGTGGCGGCGGCGCGGGCAGGGCTGGCTGCTGCCTGGGCAAGGCGGCCCGAGGTGCCAAAGGTCACCACCATCCCCATCCCCCAACCTCGGGTGCCGGGGCTGCCGGGGGCACCGAGGCCGATCTGAAGGCGCTCACGCACTCGGTGCTCAAGAAACTCAAGGAGCGGCAGCTGGAGCTGCTGCTCCAGGCCGTGGAGTCCCGCGGCGGTACGCGCACCGCGTGCCTCCTGCTGCCCGGTCGCCTGGACTGCAGGCTGGGCCCGGGGGCGCCCGCCAGCGCGCCACCCGCGCAGCCGCCTTCGTCCTACTCTCTCCCCCTCCTGCTTTGCAAAGTGTTCAGGTGGCCGGATCTCAGGCATTCCTCGGAAGTCAAGAGGCTGTGTTGCTGTGAATCTTACGGGAAGATTAACCCCGAGCTGGTGTGCTGCAATCCCCATCACCTTAGTCGGCTCTGCGAACTAGGTAAGAAGTTGTTCTGGGTCCACCTTTCGTTCCCTCTGGCGCGGAAGTGCTGGTAGGGAATGCCCGAGGTTGTGTGTACAGCCCCTTGCTGGAGGGGACCAGGGAACTGAACCAGAGAAGGGACTAGGGGAAACTGGCATTCCTTGGGGTTCCCTTTCAAGATTTCCTCTGTCGCACTCTCCCCTCCCCCCTCCGGAGGAGGGGACCCACGGATACTGCTGCTTGTGCTTAAAGTGAGCCGACATGCTGCAGAAATGAGACACCCTCATTTCCGGGTCAGCAAGGGGATACCGAGCGAAGCGGGGACCACGCTTCCCCCGCACCCGGAAAGGCGTTGAGGTGTGTGGCCGAGTTGGATTCGGTCCAAGCCCGCCAAGGAAGGCTGGGAGAAACTAGCTATAAAAGCTGGAAAGTCTCCTCTCCTTTAGTAAATAAGGACAGTCACGTGGGGCACAAGTGGCCCAGATACTGTCCTGGTCTCACAGCTTTGGAGTTTGGGGGAAGTGGTAGGATGGAGACTGAACTGGGCATTGACGCTCGGCTGTGCCAGCTTCAGGGTGAGAAGGATGAAACAGCCTGGAGAAGTTGGGTGTCTTCTGCTTTTACCTTTATTTCGCACAGAAAAGCATACAATTGGTGGTCCTTAGAATGTCCAACACCCCAACTCCGCATCTCAGTGATGTTCCTGTTCCTTAATTGCACTGGGGCCTGGGCTTCATGGCTAGGACCCTGAGCAGGTTCCTGCCCATATTGTCCTGCTAGCTCTTCCATGCCTTCTGTTTTCTCCATGTCTTTGTGCTCAGGGTAGAGGAGCACACCCTGCTCCCCACAGATCTTCCAAATTCATCAGCAGCACACTTGGGGTGCTTTTTCTCAGGTGGGCTGGATAGGATTCCCTAGTTGGGTGCGTGGGTGTCAAGCTGAGCAGTGGGGGCGGAGGTGACTTGTGCTCCCAGAGGCGGGAGGGCCGGGGGAGCGGGGTCTGCAGTTCTAGGACGCGAAGCTGCCCCAGGCGCTCCCGACCCTACGGACTGCGCGCGCGGCCCAGCCGGTGGTTTCCAGCCCGGCCCGCCGAGCGCGGCGGCGGCGGCGACCGCCGCAGACGTGGAGGAGCGGAGCGCCGAGGCTGGCGCCAGGCGGCCTCTTTTGTTTATCTGACAGCTAAATATCAAGGCAATCACCGCCTCGCGGCCCTGCCTCCAACCCCCACAGCTAAGACAAACAGTTGGGCTGAAAGAATGCCTGAGTTATCACAAGTTTCTATCTCTGTTTCTCATGGCTCAGCCTTTATATCCTTTTAATTTTTTTTTTAATTTCAGAGTCTCCCCCTCCTCCTTACTCCAGATACCCAATGGATTTTCTCAAACCAACTGGTGAGTAGATGATTTTCAAGTCTTTCCTTTCTTAGAGCCCTGGTTTTTGTATCTAGGTTGGGGCCTGGGGTGGTGCTTGGCTTGCTCAAGGCAGTTACAGTTTTCCTCTATTGCAAGTTTGGTGGGTTTTCCTGTTGTTGTGATTCATTTTTTTTTCCGAAATATGTTTTACAGTTTGTTCCTTTTTTTTTTAATAATACATTTGAACTGTGTGACGGAAGTTAGTTCAGCTTCAACACATGAAGGCTTTTAATCCACTGAATGTCTGGGAGCCAAATAGGACAGGTTGATGGGAACATTTCAAAGCTTTGTAAGTGCTGGAGGGATCTGTGGGTAGGGATGGTTAAGTGGATGAGGGGCATTTCAGAAGAGAAGCTTCCGTTTGGAAGGTCAAAAAGTGCAACAAGTTTAGAGGGGTCTGTGTTCCCCCTGTTCAGTCCTGGGGTTGTACGCTTTCTCCTGGGGTTTTCTCAGAATTCTTGGTAGAGAGACCATAAAAGTTTTCAGCATAGTTCTTCCTGCCTGTTGCTGCCTCACTGGTTGGCAGAGGGCCAGGGCAGAAGCCCATTTGAGACTGGCACCAGCCCTGTTGTGGTTGTCTGCATTCAGTTTGTGGCTGGCAGCACCAGGGCCCATCCCTTCGAGCTAACAGTGCCAGGGGACAGGGTCAGCATAACAGATTGGGGCTGACAGCAGGGACAAGCCCCGTTCCCTTCTTACAGTGGAAGAATTAGAGTCATTTGCTGCAAATCCGGGTTTCAGCTTTGTATTTTGTGCTTGTTATGTGGTGCTTAAAGAAACACAACACTTGGTGACATCTTTGCTTTGTCAAGGAGAAGGAAAAGTGAAGGGCTGGGCACCATTTACCTCTTGGAAACTTCTGCCTCATGAGTTTTGGCTGTTATGCGCCGCCCCTCCTCCCACTTTGCAAGGATTTATCATAAATGCTTAATGAATGTGTAAGCAAAGTTCCAGCTAGCCCTCCCTCCACATACTCCACCAGTTCCCTTGAGTTGGGAAGGCATTGCTGCTTGCCTGGTGGATGCCTGATAGGTGGCCTGCTTTCGGTTTACAAAACACCAGATAAATGGTCATTAATGACCAGATAACTGGCCCTCTGTATTTACAACAAACTTTAACTGGCATTAGCAAACTCTAAGGGCTCTCTAAAACTTGTCTTGCATTTGAGGCTTAAAAAGCCCAGAATTGTTCCATGAGGTCACTTCTCCAGGGGTCCACCTCAGTTCTCTCTCTTGGTTTTGTTTTTCCTCTGCATCTCTCAAATGTGTCGTGTGTGTGTGTGTGTGTGTGTGTGTGTGTGTGTGTGTGTGTGTGTAGGGGGTGGTTTACCCTTAAATAGAAAGCAAAGCTCCTGTGGCCCCAGAAGTGAAGACTGCTGTGGTAGAGGGTCCCAGAAAGT
>CAJQZJ010032937.1:2948721-2968134 GCA_907164525.1 Lophiomys imhausi | reverse complement strand
GGCCACATACTCTTGCATTTGCCGAAAAGATACTGGTTAAATCTGTTCACAAGGTTTCAGCAGTCATTCAACAGATTTAAGCAGTCATTCTGGCAGGCCAGGGCCTCATTTTTGAAGAGTGGAGTGATATGTTTATTCATTAGCAAGTGTTGACATTAGGTAGCAAAATGTGTGTAAACAGAGAAGCCACAAAGACAGGAATGTGCCATTTCCAAGGAGGGGGAGCAACCTTCCCCAGATCAGCCAACAGGAAGTGATTAACCTGCCAATAGGAAACCCAAGTAGCTGGTTACTCACCCCAAATGTTTTGCTTAAAACAAAACAAGAAAAAGGACCCAAACTTGGGCACCACTGTGTAAGAGCAGGGTTGGGGGGGGCATGAAAGAGAAAAGCCCCCGTGAGAGAAAAGTGGTCCTCACAGCAGAGAGCAGAGCAGCGTGGGCTCAGGAACTGGCCCCAGGGGACAGGTTTTGCTGGTGGGGCTTTGCTGTCCCACCTCGTGTATGGGAAAGCTTTGGACATGGGAGTTTAGATATTCTTTCCCAGCCTGAGGTTGAAGGGTTTGGTGTTGAGTTACATAGGTGAGACAGTAAGTAGGGTCTTAACAACTCACAACTGTTTAAAGTCTTAAGAGTACAACTGAAGGAATCTCTTGTGAAGTCCCCTGCTTCAGATGAGGCAAAGGGAGGGTTGCTGGGGCCTGGTATGGTTGAACTGGAGGAGCTTTCGGAGGTTAGGGTTGAACCAGGAACTCTGATGGCTACTGCAGCCTCTGGAAGTGCCTGGACTAGGTGTACACCTGGTTCTGTATTTCTCCTGAAACAGTTGTCTGCAAGGACTATTGGACTTGCCCAGCCTCAGGGCAAA
Source organism: Lophiomys imhausi (assembly GCA_907164525.1). Taxonomy (NCBI): domain Eukaryota; kingdom Metazoa; phylum Chordata; class Mammalia; order Rodentia; family Muridae; genus Lophiomys; species Lophiomys imhausi. The sequence goes on along the minus strand of CAJQZJ010032937.1, from coordinate 2,967,267 downwards.
AGTGGCTGCGACACGTGGCTTTTGTGAAGCATAAAGGTACCCCCACTTTCCCATCCCACAAGGAAAAACAATTTGCTGTTTTCTGTTCCTAGATCTCACTTTGTGAGTGTAGTGCCTAGGTGGGCTGTTTCCTCTGAGCTCCCTGCTGCTGAAAGAAAGGCAGGGCACTGGCTTCGGGGATGCTGCAGCCTTCAGAGCCTAGCAGAGCCGCTGGCATCTTGATCTGCCACCCAGCCCTGTTAATTTAGGACTCTTAACTTTTTCCAAGTCCCTTTAATGAATAATTAGGTCATTCATTCACTCGGTCATGTATTGCTTCCATCACTCATTAGACAAATTAGTACCCGGGAAACTCAGAACTAAGTTGGAAAGAACCTTACAGATCCCCCAGGTTCTAGGTTGCACTTCTGTTAGAATATCTTTCTTCCACAGAACCCAGGACTTAATTAGGTGTTTGGTCATATATAGTGGTAGAGGAGGGCCAGGAATGGCCCAGCTCTGCTGTCTGCCAGGCTGGGCTTTGGGGAGCTGGAGATAGTGAGGGAAGATGAGACCCTGACTTGGGATTTATCTTTGCAGAGTCTTTGGGTGGATATATGTCTGGCCTACTTGACCTTTGTAAGCTAGGGAATAGCTTGGTACCAATCGAGATACTAGAGGCTGCCTCAGCCTGGCCAACTCCGGGGGGGGGGGGGGTGGCAGGGGAAGCTCTGGGACAGGAGATGCACTAGGGGGTGGCTCAGCTCCCTGGGTGGCCCCTGGCCTAGTCAAGGGGCACCTCAGTTTACCTGAGTGCCTATTCAATGCATTGCTGCATGGCAGGGTGGTAGGGAGGCCTAATTAACGTGTGTAAATCCCTCCCGAGATCAAAGGCGATCCAGAAGGCAGAACACATTTCATAAAAATCACTTGTGGTTGCATCTTGGAGCTGGCCCACCTTTGATGTGAGACAGGCTGACACACACACTGACTGAGGTCTCCAGGCTCTGCCCTGGAGAGGCCAAGCTCTGCCTTTGAAATACACCTTGCCCTTGGCATGCAGCCAGCCAGAGCTGGGGGGAGTGGCCATGGGGTGTCTTCCATTTGGGGGAGGGAGTGGAGGAGGGGAATGAGAAGCCAATCTCTAGAAAATGGTGGGGCACGAATTGTAATTTCGAAAGTACAGACTTGCACCATTGTGGCAAGGGACTCCTTTGCCTGTCTCCCCACATTGTTTTCCATTTGATGGAACAGGTCCTGTAAAGCTGTATGTTCTTTGGAGGAATTACCTTCTACCCTGAAGAAATGAGATTGTGTACATTCTTCCCTTACCCGCTGCCAGCCCCTCCTCCGTGCTCCCTCCCATTTAGAAGAGGCTTCTCTTTAATTTTTAAATGCATACTGGTAGGCACTACACCTGAGGAATGTAATGCCTGGCCTCCCTTTCCAACTCACTGGAGGATTTTGTGGGGTTTTTTTTGGAATTTTGAGACATGGTTTCTCTGTAGCCCTGGCTGTCCGAGAACTCTCTATGTAGACCAGGCTGGGCTCGAACTCCGAGATCACTTGTCTGTGCCTCCCAAGTGTTGGTATTAAAGGCAAGCACCCAATGCCTGGTTCCACTGGAGAGCGTTGAACAGTTAATCTTCCACCCTTGGGAAGAGAAGCTAAGAGGAAGAGGTCCATAGCAGGGACTTCTGGGGACTTATGTGTTGGACAGATTCTGTGGTCATCTTCCCTTTGTCAGGAACTAGAGTCAGCTATTGTACCACCGAAGGGGTTGTTCAGGTCACTTGCCTCTAGGCTGCTCATTGCTTTGAGTAGCTATTTACTACTGTGGCCAAAGGGACTTCTGGTAACCAGGGGTGGAAGAAGTGGAGTCTACAAAATAGTGGTGCGTTTGCTTTCCCAAAGCCAAACTTTCTGTGGGGACTTAAGAAGTTTGACATTGGCTGTGGTGCAGAAGAAACTTACAGGGGCCTATGACACGCTTGTGTTCCTAGGGACTGATTGGTTGTGGTTTGTGGACATTATTTTGTTGTTGTTGTAATTGCTTGGAGGGCATTTGTAGAGTCTTTGTCTCTTTCTCAGCTGGAATTGTCATTATCCTTATTAACATTGAGGTCACCTCGCTGAGCACCTGGAAGTGAGTTGGGGGAGAGGTAGAGGATACAGAATTCCCAGGTTCAGGTCTAGTAAAGACAATGGAAGGAAAGGGTGCCAGAAAGATTGTGTAGGTACTGAGGCAGTCAGCCTTGCAGAATGGGGTTGTCTGGGCAGGTTTCCAGAGATGGGTTTGGATGAGCCTAGAAGCAGGTAGACAGTTTCCCTCCAACGGGGTCCTTGCTGAGAAGTGTGCCTTGACCTCATGGGCTACACACAGGTAAATTCATGAAAGAACTGGTAGAAGCGAGTGAGTACTCGGTTTCTGTACTTTCTATATTTCTGTTAAAAGGGCAAATAATGTTTTTAAAGGCCAGGGTGACACCTTTGGGAGTAGGAGGAAGGAAGCCTTGTGCTTGATGGGAGAAGAGGGTTGAGAAGTACACTTCGAACCTTCCTTGACCTTGGGAATTACCTGTTTTCAATGGGAGACTTGTAATGGGAGAGAAATTCCAGCCAGTCTGTGATTGAGCCTGACTTGACTAATGATTAACTGGCCACCTGGAGCCCAGACAGGTGACAAGGTGCTGTGGTCTGTCCAAGGCTGGACCGTGAAGCTGGGTAGACCATTAATACTCAGCATTGTGGCTGCAAGTCAGCCCTTTGGAATGTGTGGTCTTCCTTTCGTGCTGTTCAGAGTGTTCATAAGAGCAAAGGCTGATGTTTTTTTTTTTTTATTTGTGTATTTACTTCTCTCTTTTCTGACTCTGCAGCAGACTGTCCAGATGCTGTAGCTTCCTCCGCAGAAACCGGGGGAACGAATTATCTGGCCCCTGGGGGGCTTTCAGGTAAGACACTTTCTCTTTTCCTAGAAATTGCTGGAGGCTAAAGGAATGAGGGTGGCTGAATGCCACCCCATCTGGTCTGGAATTCCTCTTATTTTCATGTGCCTTAAACTACATCGGGGTGACTGTAGTGTCCTTCAGCTTGTTATCCTGTAGTCCTTTTTGTGCCAGAACCTTGCTCTTCTCTGGAATGGGGAAACTAGAGTTAGCTGGGAGGTGATTGTGTGAGGCGAGCTTCATGGCTATTTTTTTGTATTAAAGTGTGAGTGTGTGTGTGTGTGATTGATTACTCACATTAGGTCAGAGGATAACCTGTAGGAGTTGTTTCTCTCCTTCCACTCTGTGGGTCCCCAGGGGTTAAGCGCAGGTCGGCTGGCTTGGTGGCGCTTTTATCATATGAGCCATCTTACCATCCCTTATGGCTTCTCAAGCAGCCCCTGACTTACTTCCATTTGTTAACTTTGGCATGATCTCATGTGCTTAAACTCTTAATTTTGCTCTCGCACGCATGCCTTGAAGGAGGCATACCCACGTTTATGGGGCACAGCCCCGGTGTAAGATGGATCTCAGTGGACTGTGTGGTTCTGTAGCCACAGGGCAGAGGCTTGCCGTAGACAATAGGTATCATAGCTGTCCTCAGCTGGGCAGGCTTTCTGGGCCCCACCAAGCAAAGACCTGGAGAGACAGTGCTGGCGGGGATTGGAAGAGATACACTGGGGAAAGCCTGGCCATTATTGTCCCTGAGGACAAGAGGGATGATGTGGTATCTTCACTCTGAGAGACAGAGATGGTTCTTTTCTAAGAATGGTTTTCTTCCTTTCCTCTCACCCTTCCACGTGATCATTTATTTTCTAAGAACTAGCTAAAGCAAGAGGGAAAGTAACCTGGGGTGGGGGAAATTCCAGGACAGTTTGGAGGCAGTCAGCATAGCTAGCTAGCCTTTGGGCCATTGGTGGAGGTCTTGGAGCAGCATTCCTTAGTAGGAATTGTGAGACGTGCACACCCTCTGTTGTGGGGTGGCTTCTCATGACTGACTGCTGAAGAGTTTCCCCTGTGTGTTTGAGGTACAGTCCATTCTGGACCCACATCCCACACACTCCCCTCCAGGAATTGAGCCTGCTGGGAAATGGCTGTAGGAAGAGGACCCTGTTTGTTTTTATTTCAGTGCAGTGTGTACTCTGACTGTTATCTGAGACTCAGGGTATTGTTTACTCAAAGCTTCTAATGAGAACTGAGCAGGAAAAGAAGGACCCCAGAGGGAGGAGGGAGGTGGGCCGCAGCAGCGTAGGATGAAGCCAATGTGCCATGGGAAGGCTCCACATCTTCTGTGCTTTCTAAGGCCGAAATGAGGTGAGAGTTCTTGAAAGAAAGAATGACCAGGAGAGGAAGAATCCGAACAAAATAACACACTCAGGATGTTGTTAGCTCGTTTTATTTTTTAAGCCCTGGGTGTGCAGGGAGGAGCCCCGGCTTCTCCAAACCACATGAAATAAGCAAGGGAAGTGGGGCTTTTCGGAAGGCTTGTCTTATTGATAACATCTTGTCTGTCTCCTCTACTGGAGGAAATGACGACACCAGGCTGAGAGCTCCTCACCCCACCCTAGGAGCCAAACAGCATGATCAGCTGACCTTGCTTCTCAAAGTTCCCAAAGACCATCCAGTTCTAGAAGGAAGCTCGGGAGCAGCTTTCTAGTGCCCCACCGCTGCAGACCCCCTCAGTAATCACAGCACCTAGATGAATGAGGTTCTGCTGGGATGAAGTACTATGTCTTTTTTTTTTTTTCCCAGACAGGGTTTCTCTGTGTAACAGCTCTGGCTGTCCTGGACTCACTTTGTAGACCAGGCTGGCCTCGAACTCACAGTGATCCGCCTGCCTCTGCCTCCCAAGCGCTGGGATTAAAGGCGTGCGCCACCGCACCCAGGCTCTTTTTTTGTTTTGTTTTGAGACAGAGTTTCTCTTTGTATCTCTGGCTGTCCTGAAAATCACTCTGTAGACCAGGCTGGCCTCTGGCCTTGAACTCAAAGATATCCACCTGCCTCTGCCTCCCGAGTGCTGAGATTAAAGGCATGTGTGTCACCACGCCCGGCCATTGTGCTGGGATTTGAACCAGGGCCCTTTGGAAGAACAGCCAGTGCTGTTAACCTCTGAGCCATCTCGCCAGCCCGTAGTAGTATGTCTTGCAAGGGATGCCATGGTATAACAAAACTGCAAAAAGGAAAAGGGGAAGAAAAAAAAGAGGCTTCCACATGAAAGAGCATTTGTTTTGAATTTTAGCTCTTACTTTACTAATTCCCAAGGCTTCCAAGTTGGAGCTGTTTCTTCTTTCTGTACGTAGTTGGAGCCATGCAATAATAATGTGCTTGGGTTGGAGGTTGTAGAAGGAACTTTTTGGGTTGATGCCAGTGGTTTGGGGGGTATCTAGAGGATAGGTGATGGGCACAGAGAGAAACTAACTAACCTCTTTGCCCTGTGAATGCCCCAAAAAAGTGGTGAGCCTGGGCAGAATATTTTATATATTCTGGAAGGCCACGCCTCCTTTTCACAGAGATGGTCCTTGGGGTATGTGTAGGAGACTTGATGAGTCTGCTTTCTGTAGGTTGAGCTCTTGGGGGGCGGGCAGGGGCTAGAGGCCAGAGGGGATGGGAAGGGGTTCGTTCCTGTAGTGGACGCTGGGGTGAGGCAGGGCAGGAGCAGGACGAGCATCAGCCACGGTGGGGGGGCAGTGACGCCCCCCTGAAATAACCTCTGGGAGCCTCTCACAGGCCCTGTGTGCTGCTTTCCTTCCTGTCCTGCCCTGGCTGAGAGCTGGCTTAATGAATGGGGCTCAGTTTAGGGTGGGAGGAAGGTCGGCAGTGTGAGCCAGGGCTTGATTCTCTTGGCAAGGGAAGAAGGGAAAGAGAAAACAGCCAAATGTGAAAATTCGGTGCCTTGGAGATGGGGGTGGGGTGCGCTCAAAGGCCTAGCCCCTCCTGAAATGCAGGGTGACTCCAAGGCTGGCCCTCCCCTTTCCTGCACCCTTGTGGAGGACCAGGGAGAGGAAGGGGAGTGGGCGGGGACAAGTCCTGGGAGTAGCACCCTGGCTTTAGGTTGGAATTCCAGCCTTGCAGTGTGGTTCTGTTAGGGGGAGGGCAGGGAGATGACAGGCCAGGTCCTTGGGGACCTGCATTGAAACACACCCCACCCTTGCAAGTTTCCTCAGTCTGGGAAAATGGGACATTTTTAGAAGGCAGTAATTTGGTTCCAGGAGATTGTACTTTCATTTCTGACAGCCAGCTCTCTGAGACAGATGGATTGCTCTGTGCAAGCTTGTGAGTGTGTGTGCTCACACACTGCAGACAGACAGACAGGCTCATGTGTTGGCACTTGAGCATGGAGATGCCATGCCAACAGGCAGGGTCTGAGAGAATCTGGGGTCCTGCTCTCCTGAGGTGGCTCCTACATGAAGTTGTGTGCTGATGTTTGGATTGGTTCAGAACTGCAGTGTGGTAGCCCAAGTTTAGCCTTGTCTCTGAGCACTGATGTTTTTTCAAGGCTTGCAAAGTCCAGGTCAGGCCCTTGCTACTTACTACTGCTTCAACTTGGATGAGTCCAGGAGACCCACCTTGGCAAGAACTGACTGGGAAGCTTATGTAGAGCTCAGTGGGGGAGACGTCAAGGTTTCACTGCTAGGTCATCGCTGGGAAGAAGTGCTCAGCATCTCTGCAGCCTCTATCTAGAGAGGCTGGGTGGAGGGAGGAATTTTCGTGGACTGGGGGTTGGGGTGGGGTTCAGGGGTTGGCTTTGGAAGACTTGAAGCATGCAGGAGTCTTAGGTGCATTGGAGAAACCCCACCTCCTGACTATGCAGTCAGGTTTATGTAGAAGGGTCAGGAGGTGTGGGGTTAGTTCCTGTGCTTAAGGTCATAGCTTTTGGTTTTCCAGATTTGGGGTGGACAAGTTTCGAGTCAGTACCAAGTCAACTACAAGGGCAAGTCTGTCTTCTCTCTTTGATCCCTGCTGGCATCTGCCTTAGTGTCTGAGGAGAACCTTCAAAAAAAACACATAGTCTCAGATGCTGCCCTAGCCCAGTCCACAGCTGACTTGGGTTTAAACCAAGTAGCTCGGGGAGGATTGCTATATTCTGATCTCAGGAAAGCCATTCAGCTAAATGTGAAGACGTTTTTATTATCTGGCATAAAATTGTGATACTGAAATAGGAGTCTGGGCCCTAGATACCTGCTGTGTTTCTAGACCCTTGGAAGTGAGGGTGGGACACACGCTAATGGGTTCACAGCTGTTATAAAGGAGTCTTTGGGGGGGGGATCAGGTTATCACAGTGACCAGCAGTGACCATCTACTACCTCCAGGCCCCTGTGAGAAATTACCATCTGGAACTCCGAGAATACAGTTTGCATCTCTTTAAACCAAGTCAGTCCGATGGGTCTAGGCTAGGACCGCTCACCTGATGTGCACCCACACCTTGGTGTGGGCCAGTCCTGGGCAGCAGTGGGGTTGTTGGCTGGCCTCTTCTGTAGGGCCTGAAGTCATGGGCCTCATCACCCCTGGAGAACCACTCCCTGATAAACCTCTTTTGTCCTGAAAAGAATGAGGTAGTCAGGCAGGGGTTAAATGCAGGGTGACAGCATTTCAAATCTCTGGGGCAAATTTGGGCTGCTCTGCAGGCTAGACTAGATGGCTGCTGCCTCTGTATCCTGTCCCCAGGCAGAACCCATTCAAGCCAGCAAGGGGGGGGGGGGAAGGGACCAAGAGGGCCAGACTAGGGTGGCAGATGGCTTTGGCTGTGGTCCTGCAAACAGCCTCGCCCCCAACTCCCATTTGGTTAGGCCTCCCCTCAACACAGCCTCCTCTAGACTGCTTAGACTTTGAGAACTTCTGGGGCCAGCGACAAAGGAAAGACCTGCCATAGATTCATGACAAGGCTTGGCTTCCTTTGCTTCTTTCCATATTTATTCCATATTAATTTTCCTTATATGGTGTGCCATATGATAACAGGGTGTTTTTTCTCTTCTTTAAAGTGCTTAGGGAAGTGTCACCCTCTTGGCATGGTAAGCAAGCACTCCACTGTGACCTAGAATCCCATCCTCCAGGTTGACCTTTGTTCACTTCAGTGTATGTAGGCTGTGAGATTTGAGCAGCTCTGAAAGTAGGTGTCATTATTTAGTCCCTGCACTTGGGAGGCAGAAGCATCTCGGGTCTTGGGGTCAGCCAGTCTACATAGTGAATTCCAGTCTAGTCAGGACTCTATGGTGAGATCTGTATTGCAAAGAAAAAGAGAAAGAATTCTTTTACAATATTTGACGGGTAATATGACAAAATAGGATGTTTTTAATGCCAAGCATCGTGTCATACAAGCTGTTATTTACTGTTCTTACCAAAGGCAGAGGCAGGCAGATCTCCGGGTTCAAGGCAAGCCTGGGCTGCACAGTGAGACTCTGGACTTGATTGCACATTCACAGCCCTTGATGTGGATGAGTGTTTTGTCTGCGTGTGCGTACATGCCTGGTACTGGTGAAGGTCAGAAGAGGGCATCGGGTCCCCCGGAACTGGAGTTACAGTTGTGAGCTACCATGTGGGTGCTGGGAACTGAACCCAGAACCTCTGCAAGAGCAGCCAGTGATCTTAACTGCTGAGCTATCTCTCCAACCGATTGAGTTTTTTTTGTTTTGTTTGGTTTTGGTTTTTCGAGACAGGGTTTCTCTGTATAACAGCTCTGTCTGTCCTGGACTCGCTTTGTAGACCAGGCTGGCCTCGAACTCACAGAGATCCGCCTGCCTCTGCCTCCCAAGTGCTGGGACTAAAGGCGTGCGCCACCACGCCCGGCCCGATTGAGTTTTTTGTTTGGTTGGTTGGTTGGTTGGTTTTTCGAGACAGGGTTTCTCTGTAACAGCCCTGGCTGTCCTGGACTCACTCTGTAGACCAGGCTGGCCTCAAACTCACAGAGATCCATCTGCCTCTGGCTCCCAAGTGCTGGAATTAAAGGTGTGCTCCATGCCTGGCAGTTAGAGACAACTGTGATCTGCCATGTGGGTGCTGTGATTTGAACCCAGGTCCTTTGGAAGAACAGTCCCTGCTTTTAACCGCTGAGCCATCTCTCCAGCCCTTGAGTTTTTCTTAATAAAGACTTTTGCTAGGTTTTAGACACATTTGAGGAAAATGTTGATTGCCCGCTTGTCTTGGTTATGTTATGGCTGCAAAAGTAACCCTTGGGGCTGTGCTTCCTTTTGAGGTGGTGATGTGTAGTATTACTCAGTGTCCCTGGTGGAGCACTTCAAGCTACTTGTATTTTACCACAGTCTTTACAAATGGGGTCCTTAGGAGCTCACTTTTAAATGTATGCGGATGTTGTCCCATTCAATAAAGAACAGTGACTAGTGTGGAGAGGGGCTGGATCTACTTATGGATGAGCTGGGCTGGTTTCCACAGTTAGAGATCTCTGGGGCTGTTGGTACATTGGTGGCCCAGGGACAGGCCTCCAAGAGCCTGGCTTGCTGGAAGTGAACACTGTATCTCAGTGTTGAGTTTCCTTCCTTCCTTGCTTCCTGTTTGTTTTGATCTGTCTTTAGAGACAGGGTTTCTCTGTGTAGCCCAGGTTGGCCTCAGACTCAGAGATCCGCCTGCCTCTGCCTCTTAAATGCCAGGCCCTCAAGGTGTGTGCCATCATCTCCTGCGCAACATTGAGTTTTCAACTTTCTCATTTCCATGCAAATTGCCGAGACCTCGAGAAGGAAATTTGCTTTAGTTTGCTCCCCAAGTCTGACTTCCTGCCTGGGGTAGAGGGAGGGGGAAGCACACTTTAGTCCTACTTCTCCCCAGATGCTGTGTCCTTGGGGCCTGCCCACTGTAGTGATGCAGAACCAGAGAGGGCTAGCTAGCTTCCAAAGTCTGTGGTCCATTCGACATCCCTCCTTGTGTGTGTGTGCTGGGGCAGGCAGGTGCCCCTTTGCAGGAGCCTGAGAGAGGGTGCTGTAAGTGCAGCCTCTGGGAGATCACCATTGGCCCTAGCATCCTTCTCGATGAGGATTGAATGGCCTAGCATCTGGCCGCCTGCCTACTGTCACACGGAGGCTTCCTCTTCGGGCTATTTTCAGAGGGAAGATATTATTAACTGCTGAGGCACAGTCCTCAGCTTAGTGGCTAACACACCAAGAAAGCTGTGTTCACCTGATTGCAGTTACCCCACTTGGTAGGAGGTGGGTATCTGCTGCTCCCCCTGAGGTCACCTTGAGGACCCCAGCCCTTGGCCCCTGTTCTTGGAGGAAGCTGCCACTGTGGAGGTGTTGCCTGCCTCCTCCTCTTTTAAAGGTGTAGAAAACAGTACTGTGTATGGGCTAAAATGGAAACAGATTGTAGTAAAGTTGGGAAGTGGGCAGGGAAAGGTGGCTTTTGATGGAGTTTAGGACAATCATTTAAAACAGTGACAGCTTTCACCTTGTTAGCTAACAGGAAATATTGGGACAAGACAGGAAATTGCATCATCTCTTTTTTTGAGAACTCAAAAAAATTCATGAAAAGTAGTGTAGCTGAGGGAACTGGCTGGCATTGTCCCCCTCCCCTTTCCCCACTTCGTCCCTTCTAGTCCCATGAGAACTTTTAGACCATTTTCTTTAAGAAAGAGGCTGTTTGAGAACTTTGTTAGTTTTATTATTTAAAAAAATAATTTACCAGAAAGGTCACTTTCAGTTGAAACGTTAACTGCAGCCGTCTTTCCCGATTTTCTGAAGAATCTTTCATGGCTTTTCCAGCTTCCTTCCCCAAATGGTGAGGCAGGCCAAGCAGTTCTTGGCTGGGAACTAATTTTGGTTTGGTTTTGGCATCCTGAGCACTGAACCCCACCCAGTGTCATTAGCTCAGTTTTAACTTGCAAAAAAAGAGGGGGGGAAAATCCTCTTTTTTGTTTTGTTTGCAAGGATAGGTAAGAATTTACTCCAGTCCTTAGCCTTTTCACACGATGGTTGTCTTTTTGGAGAGGAATCTGGCATTCGGCAGTTTGGACCTCAGTGTTGTCCTTATGCCTTCTCACTGTCCCCAAGGGTAGGACGAGGGGTTTCACAGTCCACAGTATAGCTATTTAAGTAGGTCATGTGGCTGGCCATCAGTGCTTCAGGAAGCATCCCCCCAAGGGATACAGCACCCATGTATTCATCCCCGGGGACCTGAGCCCTCTCTTTGACGCCCTTGTTCTGATGGTTGGGGTATGAGACCTTGCTGGCCAGAGCCAGAGATGAAGACCAGAAAGAGACTGTGTGTGGCTGGCTGCTCTGCCCTCCCTCTCACCCCCACCCTTCCAACTTTTTTCCTTAGCGTGCTTTGTTTTGTTTTCATAACACAACAAGAGCCCTGGGGTGTGTAAAAGCATTGTTGAACACTCGCTGAGGGTAACTTGTCCAAACAGAACAGGACGCCAAAGAAGACTGCTGTGGGCAGGTGGTGTACCCGCAGAGGTTGCCTGGCCGGCGCCTACCTTGGAAACACCTTTCAGTTTGTGCCACCACTGGCTGGGCATCTGTTCAGCCCAAAGCAGGGGAGTCACTCTTCCCAACTGCTCAGGGTCCAAGATAAGGTCCTTCAGGCTGGCCCTGTTGGAGAGGCACGTTGTCCTTTCCTACTCCCCAGTGGGAGCCTTCATGCGTCCCTCTCCCAGGTGTGAAGCTGAGTGGGCGTTTTGGGAGAAGCCAATGAGTCTGCTTTACTCATTTATCTATCAGATATTTCCTGAGAAGTTATCACGTAGCAGGTCCTGTGCAGTGTGGGAAGATCAGGGTCTGGGCTCGCAGAGGATGGAAGTCAGACAAGAAGCCTCCCTGAAGGCAAGGGCAGCTTCTTAGATGGTTGGCCCACCCAGCAGAGAGATGCTGCGATGGATGGCTCTTTGGGAGATGGGACAGACAGGGCTGTTAAAAGCTTGCTTCTGTTGAAAACTGAACCTACAGCAAAGTCTGTAGATAATAGAGGTCTCCCCATGGTCTGGCTTCAGCCTGATAATAGCAGTAATTTAAGGCATGATGCTCATGCATCTTGCAGACCCCTGGTAGTACCTGGGGCCACGCATGGGCTGTTAGAAATGACCAGGGAACTGGGTTCTTAGTGAGACCACTGGGGTGGGTTGTGCGCGCAGTATTGGGCAGCATCCAATATTTTGACAGCTAGAGGAGAGGTGGGATATTTTCAGAACCGGAGACTACTTCTGCGGTCTAACTCTTTTTGACCTAGGGTTGCTTGCACATAGTAATCTAAGGATGCATTTATCAAGGTGTTTCATTTCTGTGCTCACTTTACCTTGTGGGATTCCCTGGGGACTACCTGAGGATTCTGCGAGCTCTCAGGACTCACTAATTGAATTATCCTATTTGCTTCTCTGCTGTGTCTTCCCCCAAGGCTGGGAGAGCTGGTTTGACTAGGAGTGTGGCTCCAAAGCAGAAATGGAAGAACTGGTCCCAACTTCAATTTCATCTTGTGGAGCTGGGAACTAATTTCTCTTAGCCAAAAGATACACCTGTAACCAGGGCAGGAGCTGCTGCCGGTGGCTCCTCCTATATCTGTTAATTTCTATATATAACCTTTTTACCTTTTTAATCTGGAACCTTTGCTCAGCAGACACAAATGAATTCAGAACCAACATAATGACTATCATTATTTTGTGCCAGATTTGCCTGTCTGCATTTTGTGTGTGGGGGGGGGGATCATTGTCCGTAACCCCTAGGAAAAGTGAAGGCGACATGAACTGTTAAGGAGCTCTGCTGTGGTGTGTGGGGAGACTCTTGTCAGCCCCACGGCAGACTGCCTGTTAGACAGCACGAGCCCTCCCCTCATTAATCAGTAACCAAGAGGGAAAAGAAAAAGTTCTCCCTGCTCTGGGTGTGCCTACTGCTTAAAGATAGATGGGCCCCATCTCCAGTTCTGGGGTTATTTCCTGAAAGTCAGAAGTCCCACAATTGTTTCCCACCCTCTGCCCCCAACCCATACATTTGTTCTAGGTGGATGCCATATCCTGGAGATTCTAGAGACTGACTTACTGTGGCCCCAGAGCAGAGGAGCATTGGCCAGATAGGAGCCATTTTTGTGAAATTAGGGCCTAGCTTTGGTTACCAAATCTTCTCCCCCTCCTCGACCTAAGATCTGTGATGCTTGGACTCTTGGATTTGAGGTTTGGGGGAACCCAGTGTCTAGGGAGTTATTACCAGCCTCTTTATTCTTCTAAAAGAAGATTATGGTTCTTTACATGTCTTGGCTTGCAAACTTTGCACACTCTGTGGAAGCAGAGGACCTTCAGCCCAGGGAAAAAAAAATGCACGTACCCATCCTACCTTTAGGTACATTTCAGGGAGCTTAGTCTTGTTCAGTTCCCACTCAAACCCTGTGTTTAGGAGCAGGCTCATGGTGGTACATAGAGGCACTGGAGAATGGGGACTTCCTTCGCTTCCTGTGCTGGGGATTGAACCCAGGGCCATCAACACAAAGCAAGCCCTCTACCAGTGAGCTGCCTGTCTGCTTTACTCTTTTATTTCTGTGGTAAAATACATTTAACAAAATTACCAATACACCAGTTGAGTGTATATCCCCGCATGGAGAAAGCAGCAGGGGGCTGGGGTGGAGGGACACTGCTAATGTGCTAGCCAGATTGAAACCCACATCATGTGAGGCCAGAAAAGTATTCAGAACTGTGGGCCACTCTACAGAAGGGCAGCCATGCACAGTGGGACTCTAGATTCTTGTTTGGTAGCGTCCTTGGCTGGAAGAGCCTTGGGCCTTCCATTCCTTTGGCCTCCCTCACTGGAAGGGTGGGGCTGGTGGGTAGGCCAGGAGGCTCAGGTCTAGGAGGTCCTGGGTGCTTTGGGGGTGAAAGGGCTGGGATGGCTGAGCAGTGAGTGTGTCCAAGCTGGGAGATTAGATTACAGAGGCAGACAGAAGTAATGATTAACTTTTCCAGTCTGCACACTGTCTCCAGGCTGTCTTTCTGTTGTTTTTCCCCTGTAAGTACAGTGCAGTTCTGGCCTGGACAGCCCTGGTCCTGGATTGTAAAGAAAAGAGGAATGAGGGCTGGGAGGGAGCAGGGGAAGGAACAGTGAGGGAGCTTGCTGAAGAGGGAGGCCTTTCTTCCATTAGATCCTGCGCTGGAATTTATTGGCTGGAATGCCGTAAATATTCAAAATGCCTTCCCATCCAACAGTTTTCATAATTGTTGTGGAACAAGGGGAGCCTGGGGAGGAGAGGTATGAAAAAGATGCTTGTTTCTCCCTAGTTTTCCTGTCACCTGACAGTTTTCTTATCCTCTAGAAAAACCTGAGTGGAGAGTTGGATCTGTGAGTGGGCAGTTTTTGGGGACTGGGGTCAGCATGGCCTGGGGCTTTATTTATTAAAGTAAGGCTGAGGGCAAAAGCAGGCAGGATGGTTTTGAGTTCTGTGTGTCTGAAAATGTTAGTCCTTTTGGAAAACTGATGCAATGTATTCATTTATGTTGGAAACGAGATTTTTAAAGTTAGCATACAAAGGGCTGGAAAGGTGGCTCAGCGGTTAAAAGCACTGGCTGTTCTTCCGCAGGACCTGAGTTCAAATCCCAGCACCCACATGGCAGTTCACAGCTGTCTGTAATTGCCGGGTTTGGTAGCACACACCTTTAATCCCAGCACTCGTGAAGCACAGGCAAGTGGATCTCTTTGAGTTCAAGGCCAGCCTGGTCTACAAAGTGAGTCCAGGACAGTCAGAGAGAAACCCTGTCTCAAAAAACAACAACAAAAAAAACCCAAACAAACAAATAAGTTAGCATACAAAGTAATGTTTCCTTACGACATTTTCATACTGGCATATATCATACTACTAAGATTCTTTTTTTTTTTTTTTTTAACATGTATTTATTTATTTATTATGTATACAGTATTTGCTCTGCATATATGCCTGGGCACCAGATCTCAATTTTTAGATGGTTGTGAGCCACCATGTGGTTGCTGGGAATTGAACTCAGGACCTTTGGAAGAACAACCAGTGCTCTTAACCTCTGAGCCATCTCTCCAGCCCACTACTAAGATTCTTACTGAACTTCTAGCGTGCAGCTAACAAATTTACTAAAATGATTAGTGAAAGCAGAGAGAACTCTGGTGGCTTGCAGTTCTTTCTGCCAGATTCTTGGCTGTACATTTATTAGCATCCAGTGCTGTCTTCTGCAGTTGAGAATGCACATCTGGAATTTAGGGGTTCTCGACTATGTAAAAGTGGGGGTGAGTGGGTGGGTGGGTGAGGGCCTGGGTTCAACAGGGATGTCTTTCTTGGACTTACAAGTGGACTTTGTCACATGATTGCTGCACTTTGTATGTTTTCTGGGGGCCAGCCAGGTCCATACCAAGAGATAAAGCCGGCCAGTAGGTGACACTGTGCATATCTGGGGCTTCAGGTGCTCAATTGCAAAAAACAAAACCCAGCCCTCGCACAGGAGAAGGCTGCTGAGTTATTCTGGGGGTCATACATCGTGGAGGGGGAGGAGTAGAGCCGTGTAGTCAAACTCTGAGAGGTAATTAGGCTGGATGTACACTCTACAGCAGCCAGTGAGGCCATTTACTGTAAATATTATGAATGGAGTTGGCTGGGTTGGGAGTCCCCACCCTTCCTCTGAGCCTCTAGGAGCTGGGCAGAGCTGGTCTTCTCAGACAGCAGCAGCAGCCGGGTACATGTTATAATTTGCATGGCTGAACACAGGGCCACAGGAAGCCGTGTCAGCCCAACTGGCGAGACAGACAGGAGCTTTTGATTTGTGTAGCTTCCCCCCCTCTGTCCCATGCTACCCTCAGTTTTAGTCTCTGTTGGCTAACTAGCCCTCTAAGGAGGGATTCCTTGCTAGGGGCTCCAGGCTTGGGGACACCCAAGGGCTTTGAGGTGGGACCAGTACAGGGAAGGTAGTAGCACACCTCAGAACTAATAATCATTATTGGTTATGATTTGTCTGTAAGGACCAAGTTACTAATGACCCTCTAAACCAACAGGCTGTGTGGAGGCTTGGGGTAGTTTGCAGGAGGGTGTAGGAGAGAAGCTGCAGGGCTCCAAGCCTGGGTAGGACTGGAACATAGGATGCTAGTAAGAGACTTTGGGGACTCAGCTTTTTCTAATGATGATGAAGAACAAGAACTCATTTGGAATTAAACAACAAAACTGGTTTAGAGGTAAAAATTGCAATTTTTGGGGTGGGGACTCACATCTTTTCTCTTTCGGCTCTTTTGTTTTTACAAATTAAATGCAAAACTGTGTCCTCCTCCAAGAGACCTTCTTTCTAGAAGGTAGTGGTGGTAAATGGAACCAGGCCAAGGGGCCTGATAGGTCCAGTCCCATTTGTGCACCATGATGTCATCTAGAGACCAGAAGGACGAAGGGCCAGAATGAGTCTAGGGGGCCCATTTTGCCCAAACTGCCTTCATATAATTTATAGACAAGTCAAAATGAACTCCCAGAAGAGCAAGCTACAGAGTGACTTGCCTGTAAGAAAGCTGTTGCACTTCCTTCTTCCTGTTTTAAGAGAGCTGGACCCTTACTCAAGATTTCCTCTGGAGCAATAGGAGAGGACATTTAGAACTAGGGACTCAGTGGGCTGGGGGTAGCTGCTGGCCCATAGCTCACCTTTTAGTAGCATAGGCCTGAATCCCAGCTCTGCTCTTTGGCGTGTGACTTAGGCTGTGTTCCTCTTCTTGAAGGTGTAGGACGCTGATGCAGCCTTTTGGAACAGCACCAGTGCGTAGAAGTGCTCACTAAATCTTAGTGCTGGCCTAGAGCTAGCCTCCCATCTGTGTGATTGGCTGAGGACAAGGCAGGTGTGGATCAGCGTCTTCTCTGGAATTGAGAAGCTACAGTCATAAGAGATGAGACTTCCGGGTGTGTGTAGCATGCCACGGGATGGCCTACCCAACCATCACTTTTGTATCAAGTTGTCATAATGTAACTCTGAGGCTGGCATAAGGAAGACCCCTTTTTAGGATGAATTTAAGTATCCCACCAGAGTTGAAATGTGCCATTATGGGGGCTGGGGACGCCTAAGGAAAGACAGGTTTAGGGATCCAACCAATTGGACCCAGGGTTCTGACTGAGCACCCTAGCCTTAAACAACCCTGACCATTCCTCCCAGTGCAGCCACCATCACGGAGACATTGCAGAGCACGGGGGCAGTGGGGGGTGGTTGCAGCTTTCTCGGTGTAGTCTGTGCCACCCAGAGCATGGTGAAGGGACATGGGGTGGAGGTGTGGTGGGGAGGGGGTCTCAGCGTTCTCAGTGGTGGAGAATTAATCCAAAGCATTTCAGCTTTCCTAGGTAAGGTGCTCCAAAGTCCAGAGTTATTCATATTGCTTCGGGTCTTCTGGAGGTCAGGGTTGTATTTCCACCTGTGTGTAAGCTTGTCAGGTTCAAGTTAACAAACCACGTAGCTTTCCCTGTTAGCGTGGGTTTTGATCATCGCCTCATGGGAAGAAGGCTGAGTGTCCTTGTTCTGCCGATGCTGGACAAGCCTAGATTGGGTATCAGGCCCTCTTTTGTTTATCCTTGGTCCTGAAATGGTCCGAGTACACTCAGAATAAACAGCCAGTTTCTTAATGGAGAGGAGCAGGGCATTGGAGCTGTTAACCTTTGAGATGCTGATGCAGAATGGGTGACTGGTGGTGGGGCTTGGGTGCTGCTGAGGAGGGAGGACTCTTGACCTGTGGCAGGTGAGGTGTGGTTGTCAGTGTTTGTGTTTCAGGTTGCTGGGCCCAACCTCTGTGTCTACTTGTCTGCTCTTTATTTGCCCCTGACCTGCCTTTGGGATCAAAGTAGCTCCTTAGGTACTCTTCCTGTTTGGATTGCCCTTGCAGGAGAATTTCATAGGCCATCATGCCCTTGGGTTTTGGCATTGAAATACCACTTTATAATCCATGTGCTTCACAGAGGTGAGAGTGGTTGAGACCCCCTCCTTTGCCATCTGCTACTCGAGCCACTCCATGTCTTGGCAGTCAGGCACAGCTAACTTTGTGCCAGTTCCTTGGCCCTGGCCATTCTGGCTTTACTTTTAAACCGTTTTCCCCACTGTGGTCCAAAAGGTTCAACTCCTGAGACTCCTCTCCCCATCAGTGCTGTGTTCTGTGTGTGAGCCCCATACATACACACACAGGTGTATCTGTGTTATCAGATTCCTTTTGTTTCTGAATCACCTCATAGTCTCATGGTTGACTGTATGAGTTTCCGTCTCTGTTCTTCATCTCTTTTTACACCTTTAAGTTTTAGTTACTTTCTTATCATATCATTTTTTAGTGTGTAGGGGAGCACAGATGTGCTGTGTCGTACAGGTAGAGGTCAGGACAGCTGGTTCTCTGCCTTCATCCCTTGAGCTTCCGGGATCAAAGACGGGTTGTCAGGTTTGGTTGCCAGCAGATTTCTTCTGTTCCTAACGTGTGGCTTTGAGTTCTAATCACTCTGCCATTGAGATCTGAAGTTATGAGTCAGTCCTGAGTCTTTGGCCTATGGTGTCTGTTAATTGGTGACCAGGGTGATAATGCTCCTTGCTCTGTTCTTCCCTATGCAGACAGTGTAAGATCTACTCCTTCTCAGTCTCTACTTCTCCTTTTGTGTGTGTGTGTGTGTGTGTGTGTGTGTGTGTGTGTGTGTGTGTGTGTGT
>CAJQZJ010032937.1:2930347-2948711 GCA_907164525.1 Lophiomys imhausi | reverse complement strand
TGTGTGTGTGTGTGTGTGTGTGTGTGTGTGTGTGTGTGTGTGTGTGTTTGAGACAGGGTTTCTCTGTAGCCCTGGCTGTCCTGGACTCACATTGTAAACCAGGCTGACCTTGAACTCACAGAGGCCTGCTTTTGCTTCCCGAGCGCTGGGATTAAAGGCATGCGCCACCACACCTGGCAATTACAGACAGCTGTGAACTGCCATGTGGGTGCTGGGATTTGAACCCCGGTCCTTTGGAAGAACAGTCAGTGCTCTTAACCACTGAGCCATCTCTCCACCCCCACCCCTCTCTTCTCCTTAAAGAGATTTTATGCATTGAGGAAAATGTGGAAGGGGAGGGGCAGACACCTGAATGGAACTGTCGGCAGATTCAGCATTTTTCTCGTGTTGCTCCAGAAATCCCCTCAGGTGCAATAAAAAAAATTGTGAGCAGGCATCTGAGTAGCGAGCTTTTTTACAACATAGCTTTTCTTTTGGATGCTTTAAAATGAATACACGCCATTTAAAAAATAAGCCCTGTATGGTTGTCTGGGGAGGGAACGTTGAGAACACCGGAAAGGCTATAAAGCTGGGAGAAATCGACGAGTGTGAAAGGGTTTATGTTGGGAGTATGAGCCTTGGGGCCACAGTTGGACTTCCTGTCCTCTGCCCCTCCTTTGGTGGTGACCAAGACTTCGTAGGCCCTGTCCGTGTGTCGTGGGAATCTCTAAGAGAGAAATACCTACCCTAACCTTTGGGAGACGGGTGTGGGTCCAATTCAGGTAACTGTCCCTGAGAAAATGATGTTGGGTGATTTCCCATAAGTGAGCCTAACCAGTCAGTGCTCAGACCCAGGTGGATGTCGGGTGCTGCCGTGGGGTGCATGGTGCACTGGGTTCCCAGAAGGTGTGGCCTCCACATTGGGATGTGTACTGAGGGATTTGTTGGAGACTGCTCAGAAACAGTCTGGGCAAGAGCAAGGGCGGTGTACATCTGCCCTGTGTGGGGCTGGAGACTAGGAAGAGTAAGCAGGGGTCTCCCTGTGGTGCGTTGAGGGTACACCCACACACTGCCATTTATCTGGGCTGGGCCATTAACCCCAACAGAAAAGTGCTTTTTCTTGGGGATGTCTGGCTGCAAATTGCTGGGTAGGTAGACTGGCTGTGTAGATGAAAGAGAAGCCCAGGCATGCTCTCCCCCCCACAGGCCTCAGGCCCCAGCCTCGCCCAGTTTGCTCTGCCCCAGGGGCTTGCCTGTCAGACAGGACCCCCGCCCCTTTGCTGAGGAGGCCAGCAGGCCTGGCATGGGGAGCAACTTGATCCCAGGCTCCTCCTCCTTCCCCCCCCTCCTTCATTCAATCCCTTCCCCCTATCCTTGCTGTCTGGTGCCAGGTTTCAGTGGGGCTGGTCTGTATGAAACAAAGCATTGTGAGGCCCCTCTGAGAGTCTCCCCAACCTCCTTCCCTCCTTTCAACCACTCCCAAGTCTTCCTTTCTCTGGCCAGGTTTCTTGTCCCAACTTGGGACACTTTGGGAACACTCTTGCAGCCAGAAGTCTTACTTCATTGGACATTGGGGGTCGTTGGTGTGCCCTTCAGAGCTGAGCTCCCTCTGCCAGAAAGTTCAAAGATTGCCAGAGCTCATGAGTTTATTAGCAGTCGATGGATACTTTGCAGAAACAAGTTAATGGCTGATGAGTCACCTTCTGCTTGCAGCCCTTGTCCCTCTCTTGTTTTTCATATTTTCTAGTGTGTAGGCACAGACACACATGCAGTCTTGTATATTTGGGATGTAGGTTGATGGCAGTGGGGGCAGGGGACAGTGCAGGTTTGTGATGTTTATTTTCAGTGGGGTGGGGATTCAGGGAGAGGAATCCACCAACCCATCTTGGCATCACCTTTGTGTGCAGCTGGGCATGGACTGGGGAGGTCAGTTAAGAGGGGGGTGTCTGTAATAGGAGACAGCCACTCAGGATTTGTGTGTATGTTGTTAACATGTACAGGCTCACCCATGGGATGGCCCATCCAAAACTGGCTGCTGCTTTAAAAAAAAAAAAAAAAAAAAAAAGGCAATGGAGCTGACTGGTTCCCAGGTCCTAACATGCCTGTAAAGGTTGGAATGGATTGTTGTACCAAGCTGCCTTGGGTTACTAACAAGGCTGAGTTTTCTTGGTCCTGCCCCTGCATGGGGACAGCCCTCATCGTACCCTGAGCCCAGAAACAAAGGCATCCAGGGGATATATATATATACATATATACATACATACATACATACATACATACATACATACATACATACATACATACATACACACACACCCATACCTCCCCTCCCCCCCATCTTCAGGGTCTACCAAATCTACCAGAGTGGGAGAGAGGAAAGAGGCTTCCAATTCTGCCTAGGTGCTCTCACCCCCCACTCCTTCCCCTCTTGCCTTTCCCCATTTTTCTTAACAAATACAAGACTTCCGCTCTCCACCCGGCCGCCACAAACCACAGCGTTCCTGCAGCCTGGCGGGGCTGGGGAGATTTATAGTCCTCAGTCAGGCCTGTTCTCTCTTGGCTAGAGTTAAGGAGGTAGTAGGATGCCAGCACAGGGGGGAAGGGACTTTCTTCCATACAGCCCCCCCCCTTTAAAGTTCTCAGAACTCTTGTTTAGGAAAAATCACCTCACCAGCGTCACCCCAGGCTTCCAGGCTGTTGTGGGCTGTGTGGGGGAGGACTTGCTGGAGAGGGTGCCACAAAGGGCAGTGTGGGCTGTGCAGGGCCAAACTGGAGGAGACAGGTTACCTCGGGGAGCTGGCCTGGCAGAAGGAGGGGCATATCAAGGATGGTCGCATTTATTTTAGACATGGCATCTTCTGTCTGGACAGGCAGTGGTCTAGGCTGATGTCCACCCGCATGTTGTAATTTGGCATTTGGGCTTGAACTAAATCCTTTTTGTACGGGTTGCTGCTGTCACACACAGAGTTGGTTTCTGTCAGGGAGATGGCTTCCTTCCTTCCTTCCTAACCTCAGACACCCTCTTTTTTTTTTTTTTTAAACCAAGCGACCCTTATGAGCAAGGCACTGATGTGAGAATTGGGTGACTAGCTAGTACAGAAGCTTCAGAGAGGGTATAGGCCACCTGGTTTCTCAGTCTGACTGGGGTCACCATCCAGTAGGCCAGCTTCTATCATCTAGGGGACTGTTCCTTGAGGAATGGCTTCGTGGGAAACAACTGTAATTCTAGGCCATTTCTGAGGCCTCTTCCAGCTCAGAACAGCAAGACCAAGTGATCAACGGTCCCAGTATCTGCTTCTCGTGGATAAGTAGGCACAGGTGCTGATGCTGTGGACTCAACATGGAGGAGAGAGGGAGGAGGCCTGCAGTGGTCCCTGTGCTTAAAAGGTGGATTAAGATGTGTTTGCATTGTAGACCCTACAGCTAATCCAGGCTCACCCTAACTCCTTTTTGTCTTATACTGTTTATGGGAACTCATGAGCAAATGTGTGTATGTATGTGTTTCAGTTCTAGGAGGGAAAAGAAGCCACTCTCTCCATCACCCACAACTGTGTCTACCATTTTGTTTTGTAGATTCCCAACTTCTTCTGGAGCCTGGGGATCGGTCACACTGGTGCGTGGTAGCATACTGGGAGGAGAAGACTCGGGTGGGGAGGCTCTACTGTGTCCAAGAGCCCTCCCTGGATATCTTCTATGATCTACCTCAGGGGAATGGCTTTTGCCTCGGACAGCTCAATTCGGACAACAAGAGTCAGCTGGTCCAGAAAGTGCGGAGCAAGATTGGCTGTGGCATCCAGCTGACAAGAGAGGTGGACGGGGTGTGGGTATACAACCGCAGCAGTTACCCCATCTTCATCAAGTCCGCCACCCTGGACAACCCGGACTCCAGGACTCTGTTGGTGCACAAGGTGTTCCCTGGTTTCTCCATCAAGGCTTTTGACTATGAGAAGGCATGCAGCCTACAGCGGCCCAATGACCATGAGTTCATGCAGCAGCCATGGACGGGTTTCACCGTGCAGATTAGCTTCGTGAAGGGCTGGGGCCAGTGCTACACCCGCCAGTTCATCAGCAGCTGCCCCTGCTGGCTGGAGGTCATCTTCAACAGCCGGTAGTCTGCGTTGGGGAGAATAGGACAGGATGGAGTGTGAGCCAAGCAGGCCACCATTCAAACTACTTGCTGCTAACGTGTTCCTCCCGAGTGCTTGCTTTTCATGCAAACTCTGGTCGGTTTTGTTGTTACTATTGTTGGATTTTTTGTTTTGTGTGTTTTCTTTTTCTTTCTCGTCATTCTTGTTTGTGTTCTGTTTTTGTCTTGCTCTTTGAGAAATAGCTTATGATAAGAATTTTTTTGTTCTTGTTTTGTCTTGAGGTGGTGGGTGTGGTTGGCAGGACACCCCGATGTGAAAATGGGAAGCAGAAGTCAGCACTGCCAAACATGGCGTATATGAGAGTGGGTACTGCGCTCCCCTCGGGTCAGCATTTCGCTTGCTGGTGTTCAGGGGTGTACATGAACGACAGATGGGGGAGATGATGTGCTTTTGTGTTCTTCATGAATGTCCCCAGCTGAGAGGCTTGCAGTTCCAAGCTGTGTGTCTCTTGCACCCTTTGGACATGCTCAGTGGGGCAGTACCTGTGCACACTGGCAGCAGGTGCCCCAGCAGCCTGCCGAATGAAGCCCTTGCTCCCCCCCCCCCCCCCAAGGACACGGGCCTGTCCACAGGCTTCTGAGAAGCCAGCCTGCTGGAGGCTGGACCAGAACCAATCGTTTTCATCCCCGTCTTACTGCCTCCTGTCACCCCGCTGCCACTGTCAAAAGTGTCTGTCTTTTTTTGGCCATCTGCTCCTGGATCTCTCTCTTGAGATGGGCTTCCCAAGGGCTGCTGGGACAGCCCAGTCACAGTATTGCTAACCCATTACCCTCTCAGGCCCTTCTGCCGGTCCCCTGCCATGATTTTTCATCAGGTTTCTCCCAGATGTGGGAAGTCAGCTCAGCACCCCATTCCCCAGCCTATGTGCTGAGCTCTGTAGACCAGCGAGGGGCATCCCCGGGAGGGACCTGCTCAGTGGCCGCCTTCCCACTGAGAAGGGCGTGGCCTGTCATGACAAAGGTACCATCCTAGGCTGGCTCCCAGCTCTCCTCTCAACTCATACACTCGTATGATACTTAGACACTGTTCTTAGCTCAGTGAGCATGTTTAGACTTTAACATAAGCTATTTTTCTAACTACAAAGGTTTAAGTGAACAAGAGAACCATTCTCATTGGAAATTTA
Source organism: Lophiomys imhausi (assembly GCA_907164525.1). NCBI lineage: Eukaryota > Metazoa > Chordata > Mammalia > Rodentia > Muridae > Lophiomys > Lophiomys imhausi. The sequence continues at coordinate 2,943,461 of CAJQZJ010032937.1, read as the reverse complement.
GCATTGTAGTGCTTTGAGAGAAAGGACTCCTTAAAAAAAAGCTGAGATTTATTAAAGAAAAATGTATTTTATGTTATATATAAATATATTATTACTTGTAAATATAAAGACGTTTTATAAGCATCATTATTTATGTATTGTGCAATGTGTATAAACAAGAAAAAATAAAGAAAAGATGCACTTTGCTTTAATATAAATGCAAATAACATGCCAAATTAAAAAAGATAAACACAAGATTGGTGTTTTTTTCTATGGGTGTTATCACCTAGCTGAATGTTTTTCTAAAGGAGTTTATGTTCCATTAAACAATTTTTAAAATGTATACTTCATGTTGTTGAGCTGCTTTCTTTGCTTGGAGGGAGGCTGGGAGGCTTTTGAGTGGAGACAAAGGTGGATGAGCCAGGGAAAAAAAGGCTTCCAGATAGTTCCCAGATCTGGAGGATCCCACTCCCCAGGTGCCTTTTTGTTAGGTGTAACCCCAGGTTTCCTAACTGTATTAGGAAAAGACTGGAGGGAGCCCTGTGGCTGATATATTTTTTTAAGTTGTTAGAATTTAAGGAGAAAGGTATCACTGGGAGACTGGGAAGAAGATTGGGTCTGGGACAAGAAGAGCAGGTTCCCTTGGCTCTTGGTAGCTCTACACTGACCAAGTGTGTCTTTCTCAGGGGTGAGACTTTGCCAAAATGAATTCCAAGAGATTTCCTGGGCACTGTTGCCCAGGAAATGATATAGGTTAAGTGTCCCATAGTGGTCTGAGGGATAAGGCTCCCACTTCCTTCCCTCTCAAGCAATGGCTGAGTCCAAGGTAAACGCATGTATCTGCTGAGGTTTCATGACTGAAAGGGTCCTGTAGTCCAGCACATCCTGGAGCCCCTGGTGTGAGGTCCCTCTTAAGTACTTTGCCTGCATACGCTGAACTGAAAATTTCGTCCATGTTTTAGATTCATTATATTCATTGTATACACACATACACCACGTGTGTGCCTGATGCCCAAGGTGGTCAGAGGGTGTTAGATCCCCTGGAACTGGAGTTACAGGTAGTTGTTAGCTGCCATGTGGGTGGGTGCTGAGAATTGAACCTCTGCAAGAACAACAAATACTCTAAACTGAAGAGCCATCTCTGCATCCCCAATAGTGACCTGTTATGCTGAAGGCTTCACCTGAGTGCTCTGTGTGGTGTTAGCTATGTAGGGGAATTACCAATTTAATCTTTCCCAGGACCCTTTGCAAGAATGGGGGCTTTGGAGGCTAAGGAAGTAACCTGGAAAGTGTGATCACTGAGAGGTAATCCTGTGTGGCCAGAGTCCTAGAATTCACTTCCATTGGCCCGGCTGTGGGAGCAGAGCCTCTGGATTGGGGAGGCACAAACTGTGGTCTCCAGGAGGAGGCTGGAATTGGGGGTGGAGTATGGGTTCTGGTGGGGTGGCTCAATGGGTGGGGGGTTTTATCAGAACACTTACAAGTCTGGGGTTGGGTGGAAGCTGATACTTGGTGCAGAGGCCACCAACTGTGCCAGGGGCCTGTGCGGGACAGGGGCAGAGTTTTGTTAGCCTTAGCATAGCCTGAAAATATTTGGTTGGGTTCTGACCTTTCTAGACAGTGTTCTGATGTTTCACTTGAGGACTGTGCTGTACATACCTCTGTAGGTACACGCTATCACCCTCATTGTCAGTCAATTTCTTGAGGGTCCCCCACTGGGAAGTTTAGGTCTGATTTCATCATGTATGTGTCTAATCGGTAGGGCAGGGTTAAGGTGATCAAGGCAGGTATATGTGTTTTCTTAAGTAAATTCTAGTTTGAAAGGACAGTACCCATCTGACTTCTAAGTGCCTAGTGTTTGCAATGTTTGTTTTCACCAAGGACACTCCCTAGACCGTGCCACACTAAGGAGGACACTGGCCAACTTTCCTGACCCAGTCTGTTCAGAAGGTAAATGATTTGCCCCAGACCACCTACACAGCTTGGGGCTGAGGCTGATGTGCATCCACGTGACACAACACAGAGTGACAGGAGTCTCTCTGTTGGTCAGTGTGTCACCAATGGTTCAAAGAAAGGGGACTCAACAAGCCCACTGCCATTCCACGGGTGTTGAAGGAAAGTAGGTTGTATAGGACGTAGCAAGAAACAGGACATGGCTCACAGTTACAGGCTCGGGAATCAGGCAGAGTTGGGTTTGAGCACTCAGAGGAGTCACCCAACTATTGACCCTCAATTTATGAAACATAAAATAGGCATTCTACCAGCCTCGTGGGGCCACACTGGAGATTATTGAGAAAATAACACGCAAAGAACTGGCTGAGCCATGTGAGGTTGCTAATTTTGACCTACCGATACAATTTCATTCAGTTTAAATCTATTAAATGATCAATTTAAGGGAGTGGAAATTAGGAATCTCCAACTTTCATCATTCTCTAGAGCTGCGGACAGGGCTTACAGTGTCCTTGGGGTGGTGTGCACAGCAAGGGGTCTGCGAGAAGACAGTAAATGCACAGTGGGGGATGGTCAATACTGGGGCAATCCCTTCTGTTTAGGATGCCATCATACTGTTGAACATAGGCCAGACAGGAAGCAAGGCCAACCGAAGCCATGGCTGGAAAACCAGGGTGGCCTGGCTTCAGGCAGCGTGGACACAGGCTGCGTAAGGAACAAACAGCCGGCACAGTACAGTCCTGGTTTCCTGGCGCTGTAGCAGCAGGCTCAAGCTGCCAGCTCAGCACTTTTCCCTCAGCCAGGAGTGCCCCCCTCTCTTTCCGAAAGTAATGATTTTCTAAAAATGGATTCCTTCCCCTCCCCCAGCTACTGAACAATTAATCTACTGAACACAAAGTGGCCGCTGGAGGAGGCTGCTGGTGAGTTTGGACCAGTCCAAGCTCTTTGATTAATTCAGGGATGATTTAGGGATGGAGAGCGGTGTGGAAAGATAGAGGAGTGCTTCTGTGGGGACAGGCTGGGCCCACTGTGGGATCTACGCAGTGGCTGTCAGGCCCACAAAGACTCAGCCGGGAGCCTCTTTCCAGCGAGTCTATACCAGCCATTCTGGGTATTTGAGAGCTGGACACCGACTCAGCTTCAACATGAACACCAGAAGCTGACGGTAGACCTGGGGCTGCCATTTTCGTAGAAGCTTTGGAGGAAGGGATATAAACACACGGAGGAGAATGCTTCCTCATTTCTGAGAGTTACAGTGAAGGGTGGCCCCAGACCTGCTGGCACTTTCTCTTCTGTGGGCATTTTGGTGTCGAGTATGAGCAAAGCTCTGGCCCTGTTGAGCACACTGATTGAAATTGTCACCAGGTGTCCCAGGCCCTCTCCTGTCTTACCCTGCTAAATTTTAGTTCAGAGTATCAACATCAAATGTGTTGTTACCATGTATATGTTCATCTGTTCATTATTTGTTGGTTTGACTGCTGTTGCACTCCCGTGGTATAGGGTAAGTTTTATGACTGTGAAGGCTTTGCTTCCCAGTATTTAGAATGGTACCCAGCACATAGAAGCATTCCAGGTACTGCTTGAATGAATCCATGCTCAGTGACTAATTTTCCAGGGGGGTGGAGGCTGCACTCACATTCCATCGAAAATCCCCAAGAACAGTGGGCATCTACTTCCTTTCAGATACTTAATGAAAACAAAGAGGTTTTTCTTGTTGTTTTCTTCCCAAAAGGTGAATGAAAAGCTCTCCCTCTTGGGGTAGTAATAACAACCACAAATACCAGAGCAGTCACAATAAGAATAGCCTAGGGGCCGGCAAGATGGCTCAGTGGGTAAAAGTGGTTGCCATGTGCAGTGTTTGAATTTGGAAGACTGGGGGACTTTTTAAGTCTGTAAATGTTTTATGTTGTGACATTTATATTAATGTGTGATCTTGGGGGATGAACAAGAAAAGAAAGGCTAGGTGGGCGTGGTGGCACACACCTTAATCCCAGCACTTAAGGAGGCAGAGGCAGGCAGACAACTGTGGTGAGTTTGAGGCCAGCCTGGTCTGCAAAGAGAGTCCAGGACAGCCAGAGCTGTTACACAGAGAGACCCTGTCTTGAAAAACCAAAAAAAAAAAAGCCTTCATAAGATCAGGCTTCCCAAAAGACAAGTCTATAATAGGACATTTTCTTTTTTCTTTTTTTTTTTTTTTTTAAAGATTTATTTATTATGTATACAGTGTTCTGTCTGCAGGTATATCTACAGGCCAGAAGAGGGCACCAGATTTCATTACGGATGGTTGTGAGCCACCATGTGGTTGCTGGGAATTGAACTCATGACCTCTGGAAGAGCAGTGAGTGCTCTTAACCGCTGAGCCATCTCTCCAGCCCACATTTTCTTAATTAGTGATTGATAGGGGTGCCACCATTGTGGGTGGTGGCATCCCTGCGCTGGTGGTCCTGGGTTCTATAAGAAAGCAAGCTAACCAACCCATAGAGAGCAATCCAGGAAGCAGCACCCCTCTATGGCCTCTGCATCAGCTCCTGCCTCCAGGTTCCTGCCCTGCTTGAGTTCCTGTCCTGACTCCATTCAATGATGAGCAGGGATGTGGAAGTGTAAACCTGACAACCCCTTTCCCTCCCCAAGTTGCTTTGCTCATAGTGTTTCATAGCAGCAATAGTAACCCTGACTAGGACACCATGCAAATGTGATGCTTTGAATTTGAGCCTAGAACCCACGTAAAGATAGAACAAGAGAACTGATTCTGAAAAACTGTCCTCTGCCCTCCACGTGTATATTCACATCATGGACATACATACGATAGTAATAAATAAATAAATACCCAGCTTGTATTCACAAAGCACCGTGTGTGCGTGAGAGAGATTGTGCAAGTTGTATTGTGTGATCTTTAAGGGAATGCTGTCATTAGCCCATTTTACAGACGAGGATGTGGAGGCTCCTAAGAGACACACAGTGACAGAGTGTTAGTCTGCTGCATTCCAAGCCTTGCTGTGGGTCTTGAGCCCCCGCCAGAGGCTTGAGATGCCTGTGGCTACAGGAGGGGAGGAGCTCTGCAGAGAGGGCTGCCCCACAGCTAGACTGTCCTGCCCCAGACAGCAGGGGCTGTAATCTTGGCTTCACACAGGCGGCATGTCATCAGCACGGGGTGTGATGACACAGTGCAGGAGCCAGGGAAATTACAGTGCCCAGGAGACTCGTCCCAGAGGCCCTGCTCAGGGTCATTCCAGAGCAAGGACAAATGCCGGGAAATAAGAAGGACAGGGAAGGCTGCTGGCCTTAGGTAATGGAATGGCTTGTGAGGGAAATGGAGGATGTTAGTTTACTTATGGGTTTTTTGTTTGTTTGTTTTTATCTAAAATAATGAAAACCAAGCCAGGTGTGGGTATCAAATGTCTGCAATTCCAGTACTCAGGAGGACCTAGAGTACCAAGACAGGACGGGCTACATAACAAGACTCTGTCTTAGACAGTAATAATAATAACAATACTAACCAGAAGGTATAAAATTAAAAATCAAAATTATCCACAGTCTCTTAATTAAAACCATCTCTCTAACAACACTCTCCAGAGGCAACTGGACTGGAGACCCTGAGCATGGCCTTTTTGAGTTTGGCCCGCGGTCACTAATCTGTACAGACGTGATTTTCACAAGTGGAGCCATATTGGTGTGCAGTCTGCTCATGCCCACTAATGACACATGGTGGACATTTTGTAGGTCATTCATTTTCACAGTTGTCTAGTATTAGAGCTGAACTTGAAAGATCCAGTGTTGACTTAAAAGACAGGGTCACTGTGTATTGAGTAGGAGTGGCAGTGTGGACTGGGACACTCTCTTGTGATGGTGGTGGGCATAGACCTGGCTTAGCCACTTTCGGAAACATTTGGCAGACAGGCTTTACCAAAGCTAATAATACTGGCATCTGAAATGTATTCCCATGTTTTTCAGAAGATATGTGGAAGGATCTTCATAGCAACACTATTCCAAATAGCCCTAAGATTGGAGCGACTTAAATGCCCATCAAAAATACAACAGTTGTTTTACAGTGCTCACCAAGAAGCAATGGGGATGAGGGAACTGTGAGGGCCATCGCCTAGTAGATAAGGTGTCTGACTTCAGGAATGAGGGTACCACGATGACAATCACCAGGGTGATTGTTACAATCTCAGTGCTGTGCTAAAGAAGCCAGCACCAGCCCCGGGATGCGGGGTGTGCATGTGTGTGTGTGTGTGTGTAGAAGGCCTGCCTAGTGTCACAGTGCCCTGTGTTTCATGAGTTGCATCCCTCTCGGTAAAGGGGAAAAAAACAAAACAAAACAAACCAAAACCAAAACCCTTATATGGGATGGTCTCATTTACATAATGTTCAAAACCAGGTGAAACTAATTTTTATTGTTAGACATCAGGAAGGGGGCCAGAGGGGCGCTTCGGCTGCTGGGTTCTGTTTCTTTGTCTGGTGTTGGTCACATGTGGTGCAGTTTGTAAAAATGACTTGTGTACTTTTCTACACACATGCAACAATTTAGTTAGTCTGTTCTTTAAGCAACAGGAGCAGAGTGGGGTAGGGAGCTGGCTTAGTGACTGAAACCTTTGCAGTGTGCAAAGCATAGGTACCTCAGTTTGGGTCCCCAGAGCCACAGAAATGTCAGATGGATGTGGCACCCTGCCTGTAATTCCAGCCCTCAGGAGGTAGACCATGGGATCCCCAAAGCAAACTGGCTAGACAAGACTAGCCACTCTGAGTCCGACTGAGAGACCCTCAGTGGATACGGTGGGAACACAATCGAGGTTGATTTCTGACATCAACTTCAGGGCCTCCACAAATACCCACATACATGTGCTTCCACACATGCAAACATGCACACCCAGGTACACAACACACACACAGCACACATATGCACTACAAAACAACACGTACACATATGGAAATGGAAAATGAAAATAAATAAAAACAATACAGTCATTCAATCCCCTCCAAAAAAGTCAGTCTCATTTCCCTAGGCTTGCTACTCTTCTCTTCCAGAACCTTGTCAGCTGCACTCAAAAGAGAATCCTCCCTTACAGGGAGAGAATGACACTGACGGCCTCTCATTTGGGACTCCCTGGGTCCTGGGGAGCAGTCTATGTTGGGTTGAGGGGGCTCTGACCCCAGACTTTCTGGAGTAGGGTAAGGAGCCTTGCTATTGACAGAGGCAGTGTGCAGCTGGGTGGGGGAGGCAAGAAGAAGAGGAAGAGGCACAGCGGAGGTGACCATTCACATGACTTTGGAAGGCACAGACAGACACCCTTGTGTGTGCATAGCTCTGTGAGATGGCAGCTTCCAAATCCCGGGGAATACATACAAGGACAGACATTTCAGCAGTGACAATTGCTACAACTATTAGGAGCTAAAGGGTGGCTTACCTGTGCCAAAAATCTGTTTCCTTGCGTCACTTCCTGGCCCGTTAAACACAAGGTGTTCCAACTGGGAGCCATACACATATTGGAGGACCACATACACAGGAAACCTCCACCCTTACAACACACACACACAGACACTGAATTTTGATTGGCGTTTGTTCATCTATGGGGTACAGACAGGATGTGGTCAATCACTGGGTGTGCAACCAAACTTATAAGGGCTGTTTCATTTATTATTTGGGGAATGCTCAAGATAGGAGGGTCATTTGTTTACTATTTAATTTTTTTATTCACTATTTAAAAACCAGGTCAGAGGCTGGTGAGGAGTGGGACAAAGGGTGCAAGGCGCTGAATTCAATCCCCAGAACGCAAAGGCAAGTCCACAAAAGAAACGAAGAAATAGTTTAAAAATCATCTATATAGACAAAACCTCACCCACCTCCAATTCCAGCCGTCACTGAGAAACGTAGCTCATTTCTTTCTTCAGTCATTCTTACATTCCCTCCACATGCTGTGTGCTCATAGGAAACTTGTTATTTGTTGTAACATGATACTGAAGTGTGATTTAAATTGTTGTCATTTATTTTCATGTGTACAGATAGTCTTTCTTCACACGTATCTGTGTATCACATGCATGCTGCGCCCACGGAAGCCAGAGGGGTCAGATGCCCTAGAACTGGAGTTACAGATGGTTGTGAGCCACCGAATGGGTTCTAAGAATCAAACCCGGGTTCTTTGGAAGAGCAACTGATGCTCTTAACTGCTGAGCCATCGCTCCAGCCTTGGCATGTGATTTTATTTTTTTTCGAGACAGGGTCTCTCTGTGTATCCCTGACTGTCCTGGACTCACTTTGTAGACCAGGCTGGCCTGGAACCCGCAGAGATCCGCCTGCCTCTGCTTCCCATGTGCTGGAATTAAAAGCATGCGCCACCACGCCGGGCTTGATTTTTTTTTAACACTTATTTGTTTATTTATTGTGTATACAGATAAATATACAGATAAATATATGTAGAGCAAATACTTTTGCTCTACATATATGCCCGGGCAGCAGATCTCAATGTAGATGGTTGTGAGCCATCATGTGGTTGCTGGGAATTGAACTCAGTACCTTTGGAAGAACAGCCAGTGCTCTTAACCTCTGAGCCATCTCTCCAGCCCTTGATTTTTTTTTTAATGGCCCGCTCTACCACTGTACCATCAAGGTTCATCTTCTCTGTCAGTGTCTAAGTGACTTTGTCTTTGCTATACAAGTCCACAGCTGCACACTTTCACACCTCGCCCGCCTCCCCTAACGCATTGTTCCACTGTCTCATGAAATCTCTCTCCTTTCATTGGCTTACACAAATGACTTTGTTCTAACTGACACCCTCATCTGCCATGGAAGTGTAGAGAGAGGAATCAGGGAGCAGAGGTCAGGTGCTCCCACCAGCCAGCTGAGATGGTCATCTCACCTCAGCCCTTTGCCTCTCTTACTGCTTTTGGAGAGGAACTCTGTGAGGGTCACTGCCTTACCCACACCATGCGGTAGGATTCTACACTTACTGCAAGGACAGGTGGCACACATTGTATATTTGTTCAGTCTAACCTGAGCGAGAAATAGGAGCAGTGAGGGTTTTGAGGCGGGCCAGGATACAATCCACAGGACACACATTTTTGTTAATCTGATCGCTGTCCCCTGGACTCTGCCTGGGAAACGCCTTAGCTGGGTTTTCTGGAAAGGGTACAGATCAGATTCCTGCTTTCCCAGCTTCCCAGTGGCCAGCAACTGGTCCATCAGATGCCCCTGTCATTTGGCAACAGAAACACAATCCTGCCAAATTTGAGCAGTGGACAACAGCCACACCCTACTTTTAGGTGGGCAGCAGGAACCATAGAATAACAGCAGACTTCAGTGTTTAGTGCCCACTGACATCAGCAGTGGGCAGAGAAGAGCCACCGGGGGCTCTGTGACAGATCAGTGCAGTCCTTTTATTTTTTTTTAATTTTAAATATTTTTATTTATTTATTATGTATATAGTGTTTTACCTACATGCATGCAGGCTAGAAGAGGGCACCGGATCTCAATATTGATGGTTATGAGCCACCATGTAGTTGCTGGGAATTGAACTCAGGACCTCTGGAAGAACAGCCAGTGTTCTTTCTTAACCTCTGAGCCATCTCTCCAGCCCCAGTGCAGTTCTTTAGAGACCAGCTTGAGGTGTGACTGGACAGTCACCCTTGCTGTGGAGAAACTTTCTAACTTCTGTGATTCCCTACAATCCGTTGTGACTTTTCCTTTTGTGCTCAACTCAGCCATAATAATGTCATTTTCCAACTAGGATGGTGACTGATCATGGATAGAGGTGGGGGTGGCCTGGGGCCCTGGACGAGGTTGTTTGAAAAGCTGTTGCCCCTGGGACAAGAGGTCTAAGAATGCCTGTCCCTTACCATGGTGTTCCTAACCATGACATCCTACACAGGACACTCTGCACGTGCAGAATGGTAAAGTCACTTCTACCTCTGGGATTCTTTCAGGAAGACCCAGCCTGGACTAAAAGCAACCTGGCAAAAGCCTCCATCATGAGGATTATGATGATTCTAAAGACAGGCCACTATTGAGAGCAGCAGGGCTGGGAAGCCTGGCTTCTCCCTTATTTTGCCATTGACCCATTATGAGCTTGGTACATCCTGGTCCCCAAGGCTCAGTGTCCTTCCCAAGATACCTCGGTGTGTGCAGGAAGCTGATAGGCCTTTTCTGGTACTCATACTTCCTTCTAGTGTAGCACCAGGGGCCTGGATTCCCCTCTCCCCACCTCTGAGTCCCTTTGCCTCCCTAACGGCACATTTCTTCCTCTCCACAAGTTTATGTGCAGAAAGTGTGACTGATGGGACCAGGGACTGGCCATGTCAGTGGGTGTGAGGTGGGGACAGAGGTCCCTGTGCCATGTTTCTTCTTGGGCCCTGTCCGTTTTTCTGCCCCTCTCTCATCCTCAGTTAATCTTTCAAACTCAGTTAACCTTTCCTTGGTCTTTGTGGAGCAAGCTACAAATGAGGAGTGAGAAAGGATCAGGACCAGGGGATGAGGAAGGAGAGCAGAATGCAGGGCCCTGGGGCAGCTGGCAGCCACCTTCTGGAAAGCCCCCCCTCAACGGAGCCCAGTAAAGGCCAAGGAGGCCCTGTCTCCAATCCATTTCCCTTGAACTGGAGCCAGTGGTCCTCGGGCACTAGTCACTGGCGGGCGGCCCTGGCTCCCAGCCAAGGAAAACAAGCCTCCAGCTTACCTGGGGGCTGGTTGGTCTGGGCTTGGGAGGGGAGGGAGGTGCCCACATTACATCCAGCTTGCTTGGTCCTCCTGCAGCTCAACCCAGTCCGTTGCTAGCTAGGCTTAAGCTCCCGTCCACCTTCTCTACTGGGGCTGGTCCTAGTGACACTTCAGCAGTCCTTTCTCTCTTTGCCAAGGGAGACTCTGTGACTCCTACCTCAGCAGTCATGGCAGTAGCTTCACCAAGAGCCGTATTGACTGGCCCTGCTAAGGCAGAAGTAGAGCCAGAGGGAGCTCTGCCCTTCCCACTCTGGGTCAGGTTGAAGAGCATCCTTCCGAGTGACTGGCTTTAGCACGGGATGTTTGTGGATACTGTGCAATGGATGACTTGTGGGACTTGTTTTGTTTTGAGACGGAGTTTCTCTTTGTAGTCCTGGCTGTCCTGGACTCGCTTTGTAGACCAGTCTGGACTCGAACTCACAGAGATCTGCCTGTCTCTGCCTTTCGAGCGCTGGGATTAAAGGCGTGTGCCACCATGCCAGGTTTTGGGGGACGTCTTGAAGTCTGGAAGCTCTGCTGGTTGCAGAGAGGAAGAGCCATGTGGTGGGCACCATCTCAGGAGATGAGATGATACGTTTGAAAATGGCCATGAGAGGGAGTGAGTGGGATGAAGCTGCTGCTTGCTGCATTTGAACATGCCCGTTCACAGTTTGCCTTTAATTCTACTCTTGACCTATCTACACATACATCCATTTACCTGCCTGTCCACACCACCCACACACCCGCCCATACACACACCTACTGCCCCATATCTATCCATCTACGTACCCACATATTCATCTACCCATTCACTCACCTAATCTATATCTATCTATCTATCTATATATATGTAAGCCACCTACTCATCTATCTACATATGTGCCACATCCACAAATCCACATACCCCATAAGTCCACCTACCTACACATCTACTCATCCACTTACCCACACATCTACATACCACACACCTACTAACATACTACCCTCACACCTAGCCACACATTCAAAAATCCACTCTGTCATCCCCCAGACATCTCCTCACCCACACATCTGTCACCCACCCTGTACACCCATCCACATCCCATCCTTGTACCCACTCATCATCTATCTATCCACATCTTTCATCTACCTACCCACTCATTCATCTATTCATCTGTGTATCCGTTTACCCCTCCCACAGTCCGCAGTCATGTTCTCTCCAAGCCATCCATCTGCCCATCCAAACTCTATGTACCTATTGAGAATCAAGTCTCATCCAACTCTTACATGCACAGCCTGGCTTATAGGAAGTTCAGTAGGTGTTTGTTTAAAATAGGCAGTAATGAGAGGAGACCTGCACTTGCTCCCAAGGGAGTTCTTCATCTTGGGGAACAAAAAAATATATATAAAAATGGTAAGTGCTCCAAAGGAAGATACCAGGCTGCCATGAAAAACAAAGAAGGTGGTAAAGACTATGGATTCTTTGCTGGGTAACTCCGAGCAAGTAACTAAGTCTTTCTGTGTTTGAGTTGTTGCATCTATAAAGTGAGAGTGTAATAACGCCTACCTCATGGGGCTGCCCACTATTACTGTTTTATAATGAGCAAAACCAGAGTATTAATACTGACATACATTTCTATTCCTTAGTCAATATTTAGCTTCATCTGTCCCTGTCCCATAGTGTGATTTTTCTCACGGACTTTATTGAGATGTGGTTTACACGATGTTGCAATCTGCCCACAGTACAATGGGTTTGAGTATATTCTAAGGCATTTCATGAACAGCCATCACTTTGTCGCCCCTAAAGAAATCTCATCTACTCCCCTCAATCTCTTCCCACTCCCGCCCCTGCAGCCGCCCCAGGCCTAGGCAACTACCAGTGTGCCTCCTATCACACTGGCCTGGAACTTATTATGCCATTATGCTCTCTGTGAAGTGCAGGCTGGCCTCAAACTCACAATACTCCTCAGCCTCAGAGTGCTAGGATTAGAGGCATGACTTCCTTGTCTGGCTTATTAGTGACTATTTGAGGACAGCCATCCTAGTGTCTGTAGTTTTGATATTCATCTTCTTTCTTTTTGAGGACAGCCATCCTAGTGGATGGAACTCAGTGTAGTTTTGATATTCATCTTCTTTCTTTTTCTTTACTTTTTTTTTTCAAGACGTTTCTCTGTATAACTTTGGTTGTCCTAGAACTTACTCTGTAGACCAGGCTGGCCTTGAACTCACAGAGATCCGCTTGCCTCTGCCTCCTGAGTGCTGGGATTAAAGGCGTATGCTACCACCATCCAGCTTCTTCTCCAGTTTTTTAGACTTTTTCCTTCACTTCTTTAAACATTTTCTAGTTTTTAGAGCATAACTTCTCTTGTTAAATTTGAAGTAGTTTGTTCTTTTTGATGCTATTGTAACTTTTTTTTTTGTTTTGTTTTTTGAGAAAGGGTTCCTCTGTGTAGCCCTGGCTGTCCTGGACTCACTTTGTAGACCAGGCTGGCCTCGAACTTGCAGAGATCTGCCTGCCTCTGC
>CAJQZJ010032937.1:2914378-2929947 GCA_907164525.1 Lophiomys imhausi | reverse complement strand
TCTCGAAAAACCAAAAAAAAAAAAAAAAAAAAAGAAAAACAAAAACACCCAGCACTCGGGAGGCAGAGGCAGGTGGATCTCTGTGAGTTCGCGGCCAGCCTGGTCTACAAAGCAAGTCCAGGACAGCCAGGGCTGTTACACAGAGAAATCCTGTCTTGAAAAACCAAACAAAAACAAGCTGGGCAGTGGTGGCGCACGCCTTTAATCCCAGCACTTGGGAGGCAGAGGCAGGTGGATCTCTGAGTTCGAGGCCAGCCTGGTCTACAAAGCGAGTCCAGGACAGCCAGAGCTGTTATACAGAGAAACCCTGTCTTGAAAAAACCAAAAAAACAAAAACAAAACAAAAAAAAAGCAAAAATCTACTTTTAGATTTGTTTATTACATGTTGAAAAACGGCTGTGAGGGTGCTGGGAGACAGCAATGAACAAGCTTTGAGGATTAGCGAGTTCGGGTATGGGAAGAAGGCTAGAGGACTTGGCTGGCTAGGGGACTTGGCCTTTGGCTGTTCTCGACTCTTCCCTTCCTTGAAGCACAGCAGAAGAGGGTGTCCTGCAGAGGCAGAAGAGCCCTTCAGAATTAGAAAGAGGAATGCAGAGCTGGCTGAAGGAACTGACCGTTTACCCAGGAAACTCACCTGCCTGTTCACTACCAGAGGCCAAAGCTGAAGCAAGACTCCAGGGAGGTGGAGGAAGCTGTTCTCAGGAGCTGGGCATTTTAGGGAGGCCTGAGGGCTAGCTGAAGGGCCAAGGACAAGGAGGACTGTATGCTCCCTGCTCCTCCTCAGTTTCATTGCCCCTGGAGGCTCCAGTCTGTTTGTCCCTCTTCCCACTGTCTTTCTTCACCCCCCTTACCATGCCTCTCTAGAAGATAAGTAAGGGGCAGCAAGACCTTTTAGGACTGAGACTGTGCAAGATCCTGTCCATCTGAAGGTGGGGAACAAGAGAAGCAGCGAGACTCTAAGTTTTGGTTCACTTTTTCACTGTACCAACTATCTCCTTCCTGTTACTGCTTCAGCCTGGGCCTCTCACCCTAGCCAACTGTTTCACAAGCAGGACAGTTGCTGCTGGCCTGGCCAGTCAGGAGTCCAGGGCCCCAGACAATCAGTGCCAGTCTGTGTACTCCTCTCCCTTCTCCAGGGCTTCTTTCTCCTCCCTGATGTCTGGAAGTCCAGCGACTCATCTCAATCGCTGCCTCATCTTCAGCCCAGGCCCTGTGGCACCTGGGAGCAGGCTGGACACCCCAAAGCTGTCATTCATTTTGTCTAGTACCAGAATCTCTGAGCCCACTGTCCCCATGTCACAGGCCAAGTCACAGAGTGATGGCCCAGGCCAGGATACACTTGCTATAGGCCTGGTGGAGTGCAGGAGGGACGAGGATGCTGGAGGAGCTGTGACTCCTTTGGTCCTCCATAAAGGGCCTTGTATATGTGATGCATAGGCACGCTGCCTTGGGCTGGACTCAAGTTCTGAGAAGGGAGGTCAGTATGTCCATCAATATCAGAACAGTGATGGTGGCTAATCCTGCCTGGTAGGACACTCTTCTTTGTGATTGGGAGGAGGCTATAGTGCCATGGGTAGGCTGTATTGCCATGCCCTCAAGGAGGGGTCTGGCCACAGGGCTGAAATAAGACTATTTCAAAGTGATGATGAAGAATCTGGTGGCCAGAGCATGCCCCATGTCCCAGACTGCTGGGGTGAAAACTACCTGCTAATCAGCTATGTGATATCAGGCAAATGATTCAATTCCTTTGAGCTTGCCTTTCTCAATGATAGATGGGCTGATGGCCAGACCTTAGATGCAGGTGGGAATTTGTAGTTGGATGACCCTTTCTAGTGAAGACCGTTCTGTGTCTTTAGAATGTTTATCAGCATCTCTGGTCTCCACTCATTAAACCCTAGGAACAACTCTCTACCTCCAGTTGCAACAACCAAAAATGTCTCCAGATGTTACCAATAAGTACTCCCTGATTGACAAGCACTGGGTCTGATGAGTCAATGTAGTTAGCATGCCTAGAACAGCACCTATCCAGAGGTAACAATTTATCTGAGATTACCATAGTGATAAAAGCAAAGATAGAACAACATGTTCCATATTCTTGAGGACTAGAGAGTAGGACTAGGGATGAACAGGATAGACCCTGTCTTTTTCTGTTTGTTTGGTTTTTCAAGACAGGGTTTCTCTGTGTAGTCCTGGAACTTGCTCTATATTACAAGGCTGGCCTCCAATTCTGAGATTTGCCTGCTTCTTCATCCTGAGTGCTGGGATTAAAGGCGTGCACCACCACCGCCCGGCTTATTTGTTTGTTTGTGACAGGGTTTCTCTGTGCAGTCCTGGCTGTCCAGGAACTCTCTCTGCAGACCAAGTTGGCCTTGAGCTCAGAGATTGCCTGTCTCTGCCCCCTGAGTACTGGGACTAAACATGTGTGCCACCACTGCCCAGCTGAGACCATCTCTCTTAAAAAAATGTCATCAGCGGACTGGAGATGTGGCTTAGCTATTAAGAGCACATAGTGCTCTTTCAGAGGATCTGAACTGGATTCCCAGCATTCAGGTCCAGGGGTATCGGACATCTCTAGCCTCCAAGGACCACACTCATGAGCACCACTCCCAATGTGCACACATAATTAAAAAATAAAAATTTTAAAATGTCATCACTGGAGTCGGGGCATGGTTTTTCCATTACCTCCATCTTGGCTCCTTACCTCCTCTGGGGCGTTGTTCAATGAATGGAACAGCTCATATTAGCATGCTCTAGGCCATGGATTTGATCCCCAGGACAACAAAAGGAAAGTAAAAAAAATAAAATTCCCTCGTTGTCCTGACCAACTCTTCCCTATCATTTGATCTGCTAATGCAGACTTTGGAGCTTCCAGTCAGTGCACGGGGCACATTAGGGTGCCTGAAGACACAGGGAGGAGGAGGCCCAGGCACTGTCTGGGCTTCTGGAAGTTCTGTCTCCGCCTAGCAGGGAGCTTCTTCACTTAAAACTACTTCTCAAGGGATCAGAAGAAGAGGGCTCACAGCCTGGCATCTGTGTGCCCAATTTCTCACGCATTTGTTCATTTGGAAAACACCCACCCAAGGCTTGCTGTGCACCAAACACTGCTTAGGACACCAGAGACTGGCTAGCAAACAGTGACTTAAAAGCTCCCAACCTTGGCTAGATAGAAGAAGAAGGGGAGTGGCGTTGACCCTGGAGCCAGAGGTTAGGGACACTGGTCAGGGAAGGGCCCTAAAAGAAGTATGGTATGGTGTGAAGGATGGCTGTAGATCAGTTTATAAAGGACTTTTGGTGTCAGCTTGGACACACACTAACAGACCCCTACAGGCCTCCACAGGAAGGGGCTCTGGGTGGGGCTCCTTCAAGCAGGGCCGAGGTTCCTGCGGCCCCTCCACCTCCCCACATGACAGGAGAGGGGCTCTGAGGACTGCTCAGCCGGGGGGGGCCCTGGCCCTGACTCATACCCCGCCTCCAAGAGCTGCCCCACCTGTACATAATTAGAGGTTGCCTCCGATCACTTTGAACTGCATGGCAGTCAGACAGCTCAGCTGGGGGAGCATCGTGGCGGCCTCTCCGCTCTGGAGGGAGGATGGGCCTGCCCTCCAGACACTGGGTAACCAGGAGCCCTTGGGGCAAAGCAGGCAGCAGGGGCAGGCAGGGTCAGGCAGGGCCTGGCAGGGAGCCAAACCCATGAACCCTTCCTCTTTACCTCCACCTTGGCTCCTAGCCTCCTCTGGGGTTTGCTGGGTGGGGCCACACTCACAGTGTTGTTTAAAAAATAAAATCAAATCACTGAAACGGCTTGGTGGAGAGAAATGAGCAGACCGAATCAGCCCTATGAGATAGATGCCAGGCTCAGGCAAAATGGGTGTGACTGGTCCACAGCAATGCTAGGATGCATATCTGGGTACCCAGAAGCCCAGTCAACAAAGTCACTTGGCAGTTTCCTAAAGCCCAGGAATTCCCTTGCCTTTGAAGGGGAGTTGGGACTGTTGGACCCTGCTGGCCCTAGGACCTTGGGACCCGACAGTCATAAAGAAGGTGAGGGGTTGTTGGAAGTCCGTATGAGGCTTAAGCAGGGTCTAAGACCAAATGTGGCATTTGGGAACATCTAGAGGGTCTAACCACAGTGACTTTTGTCATCAGAGTTGTATCTTCTAAGCGGGTCTCCTTTCCCAATGGTCCCTATTTCCGGTCAAGGTCAAGGAGAGCAATGAGGCCTGCCCTCCCTCTCTTCAGAGAGATCATGAGGATTAAATAAGGCTATGAAGATAAAGTAGACCAAAGAGAATGTGAGAACTCAGAATACACTTGAGTGGATATTAATATCAACTTCCTACTAGCCCACTGGGAGCGCAGCCATGCCGGCTGTGGGTTCTCAGCCCTACCTTCCCTCTGCATCTTTGCTGTACCTCAAAACTGTCTTCAGGAGCACTCTGGAGAGTCACGAACTTCCTCTGACCTCCCCAGTCTTCCTGCCCAGTCTGCCTGGGGGTGGTGGAGGAATGTGCTTACATAGCATAATTTCTCTGTGAGGGGTTCCCTGGTAACTGCTGATGTCCCATAAGAACACATGACACATCAAACACACAGAAACTAGCACACCTGTGCACTCACCCATCCACATCTTGCTGGATCCTGGTAATTCTTACACACAAGCACATACGTGTACACACGGGCAGATGCCTTCTGTGAAGTTGGCACAAACACCATCTGAGGCCAGTGGAGCAGGCAAAGAAAGATGTTATTATCTGGGAGATGGTGGTTGTTGTGAACGTCCTTAGAAAAATCTCAGCTCTGCAAAAAAAACAAAACAAAACAAAACAAAAAACAAAAAACAAACAAACAAACCAAAAAACCAAAAACCAAAACAAACCAAAAACCCAACATCAAACAGAGGCCAGCAGCCTCAGATAGCAGAGGCGACGGCCCTTTGGGGCCCTTTCCAGTGCAGACCTGCCTCCTCGTTTGCAAAAACGACTTATTATTAATCTGTGATTGAAACTGTAATTATGCCATCACCCGGTCAACAAGCTGGAACATGGTGCAGGCTGGCAGGACTTCGAGGAAGTGGGTTCTTCCCCTCTACTGGGCCCATACTGGCACCTTCCTTAGCGTGTGTACGCCGCGCCGATGGGGTGGCACACCCGCCTGTCATCTCAAGCTCACCCCCTTGCTGGGCACTGGCTCTGGCTGTGCAAATGGGTGTCTCTGAGATCCTCTCACCAGAGTCTGCCTGGGAGGTGTGGCCACGGCATGTTACTAAACGGAGAACAGCTTTTTCAGAGCCCCAGTCTGAGAGGAGTAGTGGAGAAGGGAGTTAGGACTGTGCCTTCTTCCCGGCATGCAACGGGCCCTTCCTCATTTCCCTCCATGGACACAGTCCCAGGACCTGCTAGCCTGTCCCTATCTCCAGGTCCCCTAAGGGTTGGTTGGCTCCAGCTTCACAGATGTATCCGCTATTGATGACGTATCACAAACCAGATCTGGCACAAAATGCTTCCTGTTTGTGATGTTAATTAATTCTATTTTATTTAGTTTTTTTTTTTTTTTTTGGTTTTTCGAGACAGGGTTTCTCTGTGTAGCCCTGGCTGTCCTGGACTCACTTTGTAGACCAGACTGGCCTCGAACTCGCAAAGATCCGCCTGCCTCTGCCTCCCAAGTGCTGGGATTAAAGGCGTGCGCCACCACCGCCCGGCTTTATTTAGTTTTTATATGTATGGATGTTTTGCCTGCATGGAAGACTGTGCACCACATGCAAGCAGTACCCAGAGAGGCCAGAAGAGGGCCCCAGTGCTCTGAGACAAGAGTTAAGAACAGATGGTTGTGGGTCCCCCCATGTGGGAGCTGGGAATTGAACCTGGGTCCTCTGGAAAAAACAGAGCATTTAACTGCTAAGCTAGGTCTCTAGCCTCTTGGTTAATCTTCTGAAACCACTTTGATCCAACATGAAGTAAAAGACTAAAACTAGCATAACGAATAAGGCAGCTGCAGCCAGTGGGGTAAGGTACTCCGTCTATACCTCAGAGCTGAGTGTTGAAACCAGTTCTGCCCATGTCTGTCACCTTCCCTAAACTGAGAAGAGACCTGGAAGGGCTTTCTGACCCATGGGGTTAGAACTCTCACCATACCTGTGAAGAGCAGAAAAGTTACTTGGGTAAGATCCCACAGCAGGGAGAAACAGACTGTAAGTGTTTTCTAGGGCCAGAGCACCACCGGAAGCACATGACTGCCTTCAGAGAGGAGACAAACTCAAACACAACTTGCCAGACCGCGGGACAGTTGCCTGTGAGGGTTTGGGAGAAGCCATAGGTCAATGACCTGTGACCTTAGCAACAGGGCAGAGGTCTTTCTAGAGTGAGCAGGTGAGTGGGGTTGTTGATGGCTTGTGTTTTGACAATTTCACCCCTTGTAGCAGTGTTGGGATGGGCCCAGTGGGTAGTCATGTGTCGGTATGGACTGGTGAATGCCAGAGTAAAGGGCATGTGGCGGTAAGCTCTCGTTCCTTCTTGTCTTCAAGATTCCTCCATAGGACAGTTGGGCACTCTAGACATCGTCTTAGAGGCGGAGGAACGAGCCCAAGTCTCTGGCGCCTAGACCTGTGTTAAGCCCAATACCCCTCAGACCCCTGCTGATACTGGGCCATGTCTGTTCAGTGTTCCTAAAGGCAGTTCCATGGGCAGATGCTTGTCCCACGTGTGCTCAGTGGGGCCCCCAGGCCTGGGCTGGGTGTTATACTTGCCAAAAGGACAGCTTCCCTCTCAGCCTTGTAACCCAGGGCATGGTACTCAGCCAGAGCTGGGCAGGCTGAAGATAAATCAGAATCTGGGTAGAAAGTTCAGAGTTCTGTCTGAGGTCAGTAGCCAGGCAGTCTTTCTCTAGACCTCACAGAATGCCTCCAAGGCAGGTGCCACCCCCTGCTTGCTACAGACAGGACATACTCCTTAGGGTACCAAGTGCAGGGAGAGGCAGGCCCTGGGCTGTGCAGTTTTTCTTCCATTTCTCATAGTGCATACACAGCCAACCTTTCCTCATACTGCTCTAGTCTCAAGCCCAGATCTTGCCCCTCCCCATGCGGTATGTCGATGAACTCCTTGAAAGTGCAATACTGAATCTTTGTGGGGACATTGGAGGATAATGCCAGCACAGCTGGGAAGACAGAGGTCTTTGGTTTCCTTTTGGCCCCTGAGACATCTGTTAGGTAGAGACTCAGAGGTGGTCGAGGCATTCCTTGGTGCTCTCTTCAAGTCTTTCCTCCATAGCTTTGTAATTTGGGGGCTCTCTGGGACAGCCGTTCTCAATCTGTAGGTTGTGACCCCTTTGGGGGGGGTCAGATGACCCTTTCACAGGGATTGCCTAAGATGGTTGGAAAACTCAGATATTTACATTAAGATTCATAACAGTAGCAAAATTACGGTCATGAATTTACATGACTAATTTACAGCAACGAAAATGATTTTATGGTTGGGGACTGTGTTAAAAGGTCGGAGCCTTAGGAAGGCAGAGAACCGCTGCTTTAGGAGACCCTGAATTCTGCTTATCTAGTCCAATCTGAAGAATATACAAAGGGGTAAATATTTCTGGGCAGCCCTGAGACAGCTTCCTCTCCTCCACCTCTGAGAAAGCATGGTTGGCTATTCCACCCATTTCCCATATGAAGCCTGAGAGGAGCTAGCAGACCTGTGGTCCCCCCCCCCCCCCCGTTGTCTCCTCTCCCTCATCTTGTCCTGCCTTCAGCTCTTGCTGGACAATGAGAGGGGACAAGGGAAGGTGGAAGCCGGTGAGTGGCTGAGGTTGCAATGGTATCTTAGGCCCTGCCTCATCCTCTCTGACCAAACCCTGCCGCTTCTCCCAGTAAAAGCTAAAATTAAGTAGGGATGGTGGCACACACCTTTAATCCCAGTGGGAGGCAGAGGCAGGCAGATCTCTGTGAGGTTGAGGTCAGCCAGGGCTACACAGAGAAATCCTGTCTCGAAATTGCATCCCTCCAAAAAAAAAAAAAAAAAAGGCTAAATTTACTCTTTTAACAGGTACAATGCCTCATTAAACACAAAGGAATGCTTGGGAAGGGAGAATGCCATGCTGTGAGGGCTGAGGCATGAGGACCGTTTTAGCACAGCCTGCTTTGGGGGGCAGTGGTACCGTTTAAGAAGGGAGAAGGCCCCAGGGAGCATGGCCTCTGCTTGGGAGGAGGACAGGATACCAGAGTTCCCCATCCTAGGGCAGATCCTCCAAGTTTGCCTTGGAACAAGACACAAGCTCTTCTTCGCCGTAGGAGACCTCTAAAGATTTATGGCTCTACTCTTGTGGGGCTGGTGCTCCCTGAAGTCTCTGCTTTTCCTGGAGTCAGTCTGGTAAGACAGGTCTCTTCCTCTCCACAGCTCAGAACCAGGAGGAGAAGAACTAGGATGTTTCTTCCCATCGCCTTTTCCAGCCATCTTTCCTGCTCCTCCTCCAGGAGCCTCAGCTACCCGTGAAGCTCTACCCACTAGGCCATGTTCTCGCTCCCTGCCTCCTCACTTCTGTCTGCTGAGCTTCTGGCCATTCTCCTCTCTTCCTTGGGATGCAAGCTCCATCACCAGTATCTTGGGAGCTGTATGTAGATGATCATTCTATAATCTGAGTTCCTTGACGCTTCCCCACTGGCCTCGGCATGTGATTAAACACTTCCAAGGGAACAGTGTGGTCCGTGTGCTATGTGAAAATGAGGCGCCCCTGAGAATTTGTGCTCTCTTCATATCTCTCTTCTGTGGCTGATGACCACATCTCATGCTTTTTGTGTCTCCCTCCATTCTGAGGTTGGTGATACCTTCAACCCTCCACCCGACTCCCTCTCTCTGTCATGGCCCTTTCCCCAACATGGCAGTGACCTGTTGATTTGTTACTGATAGTCACCGTCGTAGCAACGGGCACGAGGTCGATGCTAGCCAAAGACCTGCTCACTACCTAAGTGACTGTGTTAGAAAGAGTTAGGCATATTGATTACCTTTGCTGTTGTTGGTTTCTGAGACACAATCTGGGTATATAGACCAGGCTGACCTGGACTCTGGATCCTCCTACCTCCTGTGTGCTGAGTTTACAAAAGAGGTCCCAACATCTGGCTTTTTGACGAGCATTCATAAGTTAAAAATTGATATCATATGTACTCAGTACAAAAGCCTTAGACAACAGACATACAAAAATATATATATAAAGAGAAAAAATACTTTAAGGGGCTGGAGAGATGGTTCAGTGGTTAAGAGCACACACATGCTGCTCTTCCAGAGGATCTGAGCCCCGTTCCTAGCACCTATGTTAGGTAGCAGGTAACTAACTACCTGTACTCCAGGGGATAGTGTGCCTCTGGCCTCTACAGGCACCTGAGATCATGTGTACATATATGCACCCCCAACATATATCCACATAATTAAAATTTTTTAATTAAAAAGAATGTAAACAAAAACTTTTTAAAAACATCCAAAAGTTAACCGTGATTTCATCATTTATTAATAGTTACTGTCCACAATTTAAAGTTTATATATTTTCTACACATCAATATATTTTTTTCCTTTACAAAATAATGTTTTATTAGGTTAAATTATAACTTAACAATTGGTAGTAAACATTGCCTACATCTTTTGTATTAAACTGATGAGAATGATGTTATACTTTTTTTTTTTCAGGACAGTGTTTCTCTGTGTAGCCCTGGTTGTCCTGGAACTCTATAGACCAGGCTGACTTCAAACTCAGAGACCTGCCTTCCTCTGCTTACCAAGTACTGGGATTAAAAGTGTGCGCCACCCTGCTAGTTTAGATGTTATTCTTTTTTTTTTTTTTTAGATTTATTTATTATGTATATAGTGTTCTGTCTGCAGGTATATCTGCAGGCCAGAAGAGGGCACCAGATTTCATTATGGATGGTTGTGAGCCACCATGTGGTTGCTGGGAATTGAACTCATGACCTTTGGAAGAGCAGCCAGTGCTCTTAACCGCTGAGCCATGTCTCCAGCCCTAGATGTTATTCTTGATCTTGGTCAAAGACTGATAAAGTAATACGCCTTTGAGTAGTATGGATGACCTTAATTTTATTCACCATTTCCCCATTGTTGAACTTTTCTTTCTTTCTTTTTAAGTTTTTGCTAATCAATGTCCTTATACATAGATACATGTATACATTCTTTTTTTGTTTTATTTTGTTTTTTGAGACAGGGTTTCTCTGTGTAGCCCTGACTGTCTTGGACTCACTTGGTAGACCAGGCTGGCCTTGAACTCACAGAGATCTACCTGCTTCTGTCTGCTTCCTGAGTGCTGGGATTAAAAATGTGCACTACCATGCCCAGCAATTACAGACAGCTGTAAACTGCCATGTGGGTGCCAAGATTTGAACCCGGGTCCTTTGGAAGAACAGTCAGTACTCTTAACTGCTGAGCCATCTCTCCAGCACCCCACATATACATTCTTTCCCCAGTAGCTGAATTCCTAAGTGGTCTTGTGGGTCAGAGTATGAATATTTTTGTTTGTTTGTTTGTTTGTTTGTTTTTGAGACAAAGTTTCTCTGTGTTACAGCCCAGGCTATCCTGGATTCCCTTTGTAAATCAGGCTACCTCTAACTCACAAGGATCCACCTGCCTCTGCCTCCTGAGTGCTGGGATTAAAGGTGTGCACCACCATGCCTGGCTGAGTACGCACATCTTAAAGCCTTGATTTATATTATTAAATCACAAGAGACAATTTGCTTAATAAACCCAATAAACACAAACATAATCTCCTACTTTGCTAAGCATAATAAATTCTTCTAAGGCTCTGACAGGATCATCCCCCCCATATATATCCTCGTGGCTGGTGCCATCCTCTCCTTTGTGTGTTGCTTTACCAGAGGGGCTTTTGTGGCCCTCTCCTGCAAAATAGTCCTTTTCTTTTGACTGTCTGTATGTCGTAGTTACACTCAGCACCCCAGGTAAGTTTTGCTTCTGCGTATCTCTTCCCACATCCACCAGAGTGGGTCTTGGTCTTCCTCAGAGCCTTTGCTGGCAGGACAAAGACTAAGAAAACATTCTATGAGGGATGTTTGTGCTTATAGTTGCTTTTCTATTGTACTGTTTGAATTACTAGCACAGACAACCTAAAGAAGGGAACACAGTTTCAAAGGGGTCAGTCCATCACCGCAGGGGAGGGCACAGTGAAGTAACTGAGTTCACAAGGTGGTGGGCCCAGAAGCAGAGAGAGCAGGACAATGCTCAGGATAGCCTATATTCCACAAGACATCCCTTGAGACCCACTTCTTCAGACAGGTCCTCTCATCTTCCCAAATTTCCAAAACCTCCCAAAACAGTGCCGCCAAGTAGGGGCCAAGTATTCAAAACAGGAGTCTGTGGGAGACATTTCCTTTAGAAGCCATCACTCACCATTGCTGCCTTTATATTCAAAGTAACAGAGATGGCAACGTGCAAGGCTCCGTAGAAGATATTTTAGGTAGTAGAGGCAAGATATGGGCATTAGATCACAGATCCTCTAGCTGGCCTTCTTTTCTCCCTAAATTAGGCCAGCCCCTCCCTGCCTCGGGAGTCTCTCAAGGCTAGCCACAGAGAGTTGCTATGACCTTGCAGTCCTCAGAGTCCCCTCCCTCCCCTTTGCAGCTGTGCACAAAGCCCAGCTCTCTCTGATGCCCAGGCTCAAGAAAACCTTGAATTATATCTAGTTTCTTCCTGTCTTGTGACTTCCTGCATGTAAGCTAGATAACATGGAACCCTCCCCCGCCTCCTTCTAGGTACATGTAAGAACTGGAACTCCACTTTGTCTTACAGAATTGAAGTCATCACTCATGCTGGGCTTTTTTGTTGTTGGGTTTTGTTTGTTTTGATGCAGTTTCCTTTGAGCCATACAGGCTCCTTCAAGAAACCTAATAAATAAGTAAAAGTTCCCTAGGCTGGACTTGGGTGGAATAATTTCTTTGGTCTGTTCTCCAGTTCCTCCTACCTGTAGTGAAAACATGTTTGTGTCCTTCCCAGGAAACATCACACAACACTTACAGGTGAAGGAGAGAGGAGGTTTTGCCTTAGCTAAAGTGAGATGGGAAATCTGCAAGCTGGAGCAGACACCTCTTCGGTGGAGAGACAAGCCTGCTTCCAGCCATTTGTCCCCTTACCATCCTCCAAGAGTGCTTGGTATCCGGAACACACACAGGTTGAGTTCTCATGATGACACTGCAGTGTTGTTGTTTGTTTGTTTTTTAAGATGACAAAACAGGTTTAGAGAAGCCCACGGTTTATCCCAGGAGGCAGGTGCAGAATTCCATCAAGCTACGGCCTAAACCCATTCTCTAGCCCCGTCTGATTCACCATGGAGCCGTACAGCAGCACATTTAGTATCTGAGACTGCTGTGCCCTTTAGCTTCTAGGTACAAAGCCTTAAGTACAATGTACTCTTTATTATATAGAGTCCATTATTATAAATAGTATACATACACATTACACTATAAGGAGTGTACGGGGAAAATGTAAGAATTTTTCTAATGTGACTATGTTTTATGTCCATATTTTTCATTATATTACCCTGCTTTCCAGTTTCCTAATCCCCACTTAGCTTCATCTAATTTGCTGAATAATCTATCCATTATATTATGATTATGTTTTTATTTCTATAGTTCCATTTGATAATTTTGAAGGTTTCTAAGTTTTTTGTTTGTTTGTTTGTTTTGAGGTTTGTTTTTTGTTTGTTGGTTGGTTGGTTTTTCGAGACAGGTTTCTCTGGGTAGCCCTGGCTGTCCTGAACTCACAGAGGTCTGCCTTCCTCTGCCTCCTGAGTGCTGCGATTAAAGGTGTGTGTGAGTCCAGGACAGCCAAGGATACACAGAGAAACCCTGTCTCGAAAAACCAAAAAAAAAAAAAAAAAAGGTGTGTGCCACCATTTCCGGCCATTACAGACAGTTTGGAACTGCCATGTGGGTGCTGAGATTTGAACCAGGGTGCTTTAGAAGAGCAGCCAGTGCTTTTAACTGCTGAGCCATCTCTCCAGCCCCCATATTCTTTTTTTTTTTTTTTTTTTTGGTTTTTCGAGACAGGGTTTCTCTGAATATCTCTGGCTGTCCTAGACTCACTTTGTAGACCAGACTGGCCTCGAACTCACAAAGATCCGCCTGCCTCTGCCTCCCAAGTGCTGGGA
Organism: Lophiomys imhausi; assembly: GCA_907164525.1. Taxonomy (NCBI): domain Eukaryota; kingdom Metazoa; phylum Chordata; class Mammalia; order Rodentia; family Muridae; genus Lophiomys; species Lophiomys imhausi. Next base: position 2,916,807 of record CAJQZJ010032937.1, on the reverse strand, counting down.
TTAAAGGCTTGCGCCACCACCGCCCGGCCCCCATATTCTTTTTCCTTAATGCTTTTCTTTTCTTTTTCTCCTTTCTTGCTTCAGTTTGATCATTGAGGGTACCAGCCTCAGTCCTGACTGAAGCCTCCTTCCTCCCTGTGTACTTTCTTGCCTTTATCTAACCCGACTGATGTGTAGATCATGCCAGTAATGTGAGGGAGCTTGTAGCCTGGTTTCCCATGGAGGTGGTTTGGGTCTGTAGCACCCAGGTTATGTAAAGCCTCTGTCACTCTATAGAGTCCAGGCCTGCTTCTCCCTGCTGACCTGAATGTTCAGAGGTATACCTTGCTTAACACAGCTTGTCTCACTTCTCACAGAAGCAGCAGCAATGAGCCAGGTGTGGTGGTGCACGCCTTTAATCCCAGCACTCGGGAGGCAGAAGCAGGAGGATCTCTGTGAATTTGAGGCCAGCCTGGTCTACAAAGTGAGTCCAGGACAGCCAGGGCTACACAGAGAAACCCTGTCTTGAAAAACTAAAAAAGACAAAAAAAAGAAAAAAAGAAACAGCAGCAATGAATGAAATGACCCTCATGGGTGGACACAGAAACCAGAGTCTTGGGGGATTTGTAAGGATCTATCTACTTCATAGAAACACACACACACATGTTTATGTGTTTACTTGTTAGTTTTCTGGTGCTCTCTAGACTATAAGCCACACAAGGGCAGAGAACATGTCTATGTGTTCATTTCGTGTACTAATTATACACCCATGTGTAACTTAACATGTGTCTCACAGAATGTAGGCAAGAGAAGCATTGATTAAACAAAGCTGCAGGTCCCACAGATGCTATGGCTGCTTATGGGCGAAGGTAAGACTATAGGAGATTCACTTGGAATCTTCGCTTGGTATCACCACCACCACCTCTACCACCATCTCCACCATCTCCACCTCCATCTCCACCACCTCATAGGCAGGGAGGGGATGAATTCATTCTTCAGATTATTTAGCCTCTTTTTGTTTTTGTTTTTCAAGACATGGTTTCTCTGTGTAACAGAGCCCTGGCTGTCCTGTACTTGCTTTGTAGACAAGGCTGGCCTCGAGCTCACAGGGATCCACCTGCCTCTGCCTCCCAAGGAGTACTGGGATTAAAGGTGTGCACCACCATGCCTGGTGACTTTTTTTTTTTTTTTTGCTAGAGAATCTAACCCAGAGCCTTGTGCTAGGAAAGTGCCTCTGCCCTTATTAGTTTGTGTGTTTGTTTAAAAATGGTCTCACCATGTATCCCTGGTTGGCCTCTAGCTCTCTACCCTCCTGTTTGTCTGCTTCTTGAGATTATAGCAACATGCTTTTTCCTTGCTGTCAATAAACTGAGCTCTGGATCATCTGGGATGGGGGATGGGGACTTTCAGGCAATTTTAGGCCACCTTGGTGCCAGGGCTTTGGTACACTTCACTGGGGCCTGTAGACCCACACTAAACCGAGGAATGGACTCAGAAAGTCTCTGAGACTAGAGGAGCGATCTGCAAGATCTTTAGAAAAAGGACCCACACTTTCCTCAGTTTCTCAAAGAGCTCCGAGACCATCAAAATGTCCAGAGGCCTGAGCATGAGACTTGCTGTCTGTCAGCATTGCCCCGTCACACAGTAGTTCACCCATTGCTGAGGGCATCTGGAGAGAGAATCTTCTTACCCAGTCCTTGAGCATGGATGGAGAGTGCTCCAAGGAATTCTCCACAGGCCTTCCAGCTTTAGGTGACTGTCACTCCCCAGAGGGCTCTCTGCTGGCTCTCTCAGTAGCTGCTGACAGGAGAGCCATCCTATTAGCTGAGTGGCATGTTTGTGAGTCTCTTGCTTCTGAGCCCACCAAGTGAAGCCTGGTGGCAGCTTAGCATGTGGGAGTTCTCAAGCTCCACTCACCACTTTGATATGATGGGTGACAAAGGAGTCACAAGTTCCTCCTAAAAGGTAAGAAATTATGGGGGACCTTCTCCTGCACAGCCTGCCCTGGGACTCTCTCTGGGTCTGGGAACTGTAGAAGAGTCTCTGCAGATCCAGAGCCAGCATGTCCACTCCCTAAAACAGACCTGCAGCAAGGAACATTTGTTCATGATCATTGTCTCAAAGTTCAAAGTTCATGGGCATTGCTTTTATGAACTTACTGTTTCTTTCCCATAAAATTCTCACGGTTACCTTTGTTTCTGGGACACACTCACAAATAGCCATTCTTTCTGTCTTACACACAGAATTCTCTCACACATGTAGAATCCTCTGTCACATAGGGAATTCTCTCACACAGAATCGCTCTCTGACATTCTGATGATGGGCACACATGTGGTTAACAAGCCACAGTGATGGCAGCCTTAAAGCTTTTGGGAACCCCAGGAAGTTATGCTCAGGAGGAGGAGGAGGAGGAGGAGGAGGAGGAGGAGGAGGAGGAGGAGGAGGAGGAG
>CAJQZJ010032937.1:2858777-2914368 GCA_907164525.1 Lophiomys imhausi | reverse complement strand
AGGAGGAGGAGGAGGAGGAGGAGGAGGAGGAGGAGGAGGAGGAGGAGAAGGAGGAGCTGGAGAGATGGCTCAGTGGTTAAGAACACTGGCTGTTCTTCCAGAGGACTTGGGTTCAATTCCCAGCAACCACATGGCAACTCACACCTGTCTGCAATTCCACTTCCAGGGGACCTGACAAAACACCAATGTACATAAAATAAAAATAAACAAATTTTTCAAAAAGGGAGAGGAGGAGGAGCTGTGGGTGTGTGACTGGTGGGGACTTCAAGCAATGACCCCACAGCAGTTCTTATTCACATAGGTCTGAGCTTTAGAGGTATAGTTTATATACAATACATATTTCACATATTTAAAGTACACAATGAATAAAAATATCATGAAAGTTATTTGTGTGTGTGTTTATATGTGTGTGTGTGTTTATGTGTACGGGGTAGGTATGTTTGCGTATGAAGGCCAGAGGAGGGTGTCAGGTGTCCCACACTATTTCCCTGCCTGCCTTATTCTCTTGAGACATGGTTACTCACTCAAGCTGCAGCTAGACTGGCAGCTGGCAAGTCTCAAGGATCCTTCTGGCCTGTCTCCCACAACACTGGGGTTACAGGCACATGTGCACCAAGCCTACTTTTTCCCATGTCTTCTCCGGATTTGAACTCAGAGTCTCATACCTTTACAGCACGTGTTCTTACTTGCTGAGCCATCTTCCTAGCTGGAAACCCATTAATTTGTACAATTGTTATATGCTAATGTAAGGAAAACCAAATGAAAAAAAAGATACAACATATGTTTTGACACATGGAATACTTATAAACCATCACTACAATTAAGAGAATGAACAAATCTATTCCTCCTCTTCCTTTGGTTTTTCAAGACAGGGTTTCTCTGTGTAGACCTGGCTGTCCTGGAACTCGATCTGTAGACCAGGCCACCTGCCTCTGCCTCTGGAGTACTGGGATTTAAAGGTGTGTATCACCACTGCTCTGTTCATATTTCTTCTTAACTCTCCTGCCTGCTGCTTGTCCCATCCCCAGACAACCACTGACCTGTTTTCTGCCATCATAGATTTGTTTTTATTCTTCTAGAGTTGTGTGTAGGGGTAGCTCATTTCATATTCACAGCAATCCTCTCAAGCGGATTGTCTTGAGTACAGTCTTTGACAGATGAAGGCAAGAAAGGCTCAGAGAAGTTTATTTTCCTGTCTGAAGTGACCTGTTTGGCCAGCAAGGGTTGGACCTAACCACAGTACCACACTACCCCTTATGGAGGCCAAGGAGCCCATGCATAAGGAGGTCTCAAAGACTTCTTTGGACCTGCTGTCCCCTGTCAGAGGCTAATGCACAGCAAGGAAGGTTTGTGGCCAGGACTGTGAACCTTAGTGATGAGAGTGAGAGTCAGTGGCCAGGGTGAATTCAGCCGGAGCAAACCCAAGCAAGGGCCAATAAACTACCAGAAATAAACGCACCTGCCCTAGTGAGGGTTACTATGGCCAAAGCAAGCCAGGAAGGAAAAGATTTGTTTGGTTTACATTTCCACAGCACTATTCATCACTGGAAGAAGTCAGGGCAGGAACTCAAACAGGGCAGGATCCTGGAGGCAGGAGCTGATGCAGAGGCCATGGAGGAGTGCTGCTCACTGGCTTGCTCCCCATGGCTTGCTCAGTCTGCTTTTTATAGAACCCAGGACCACCAGCCCAGGGATGGCACTACCTACAATGGATTGGGGCCTCCCCCATCAATCACTAAATAAGAAAATGCCCTACAGGCTTGCCTACAGCCTGTTGTTATGGAGACATTTTCTCAATCGAGGTTCCTTCCTCTCATATGACTCTAGATTGTGTCAAGTTGACATAAAACTAGCCAGCACAGTTAGGCATGGTGGCACATGCCTTTAATCCCAGCACTTGGAAGGCAGAGGCAGGAGGATCTCTGTGAGTTCTCTGTAGCCAGCCTGGTCTACAAAGAGAGTCCAGGAGAGCCAGGGTACACAGAGAAACCCTGTCTCGAAAAACCAAAAAAAAAAAAAAAAAAAAAATGGGGCTGGAGAGATGGCTCATTGGTTAAGAGCACACTGGCTGCTCTTCCAACAGACCTGGGTTCAAATCCCAGCACCCACATGGCAGTTCACAATGTCTGTAACTGCCAGGCATGGTGTCACCTGCCTTTAATCCCAGCAGTAGGGATGTAGAGGCAGGTGGATCTCTGTGAGTTCAAAGGTACTCCGGTCTACAAAGTGAGTCCAGGACAGCCAGGGCTGCATAGAGCAACCTTGTCTCAAAAAACAAAAAACAAAGAAACAAAAAAACTAGCCAGCACACCTGGAAAATCCTAGCAAGCCTGGAGCAGGTTTTCCCCAAGGGCAGGAGCAGTGAGAGTGCTCATCTAAGTTTGAGCCATTCTGGCAAGAAATTTTCCGTGCTACAGAGCTTGGGGTCTGTTCTCTACTGCAGGTGGACCTGAGGCAGGGAACTCGGGTCAAGCTGAGTGGAGGGCAGTTGTGATCTCAAAGACCGCTTTGGGTTTAGCCTGGCTGGGTTGAGAGAGCTGGTATTTGGACTGACTTTGACCCCTGAGCCCAGAGGCCAGGGGTGGTTGGAGCTTTCAGAGTATCAGCTCAGAGCTGGGCATAGCAGTGCCGTCTCCATGGACACTAATACACACTTCTGAGACCCGGACACTCTTCTAATACGTCTCTATCTGTGGCATTGGCTGAAGAGGAGCAAATCATTTGGACCTCCCCTGGGAACCCCAGGGAAGGGGTATCTATAGAGAAAGCCAGACAGAATAAGGCTTTAAAGAGCAGTACCTGGGCACACGGCCATGTAGTCCCAGAGAACATACATGGAGCTGGTGCTCCCAGCCCCCCTGTTATGACCACCAACAGTAAACAGCGAAAACCCAAAACAATAAATACTGCTAAGAGGGCACTAACAATGATGGCTTTACCTAGCTAAGCGGCTGCGGTGGGGGACCTGGTGGTAAATAACAAGCAATATCTGTAAATCACACTTGGAGACCTGATCGATATACAGGGAACTTGACCCCATTCTCACCAGGGAGTATATGCACCGGGTAGTCCTGAGCAGTGTGGGGACTCTCCAGGCTTTGCTGGTACAGGGAAGAACTTGTTTTTGGAATACGGGGTCACAGCCCAACTATGCTGGTATCTTGCGGAGCTACCCAGGGCTGATTGCTGAATCTCTCTGCACTTCCTTCTCAGTTGCTGTGAAACAAATCGGCACCAATATTTTAAGACTCCCAGTTCCCTATGCCCTAGTCTGGGGTGAGTGACAGTTCTGCCAAGACCCCAGCTGGCCAGTGACAGGAAGACGGCAACACATGGTACAGGGAGCAATTTTACTGGAAAGATGAGAGGAAATTGCATCTTTAATAATTCACCGGCCAGTTTGGAGAGAGGCAGGTTGGCGGGCTGCGGAGCCGCCAGGCGATCCCAGCTTCGGTTCCTGGAAATCCGCTGGCTCCAGAGCCTGCCCAAGAGGCCTGGACCTCCATCTCCTCCTGGCTGAGGGACAGCGGGAGCCGACAGAGTCTAGACCAGGGTGAGAGGTTAAAACACAGCCATCCCGGGAACCTGCTAGATTGATATCCCCAGCAAAAAGGAGCCAAAAGAATCGATACGGCAGCCTAGGCGGGCAGCCAAGCTGGGTCCAGCCTGGTGGAGTCCTGGCGGAGGAGGGTCCCAGGCCTCAGCCAGCAGACTGGGGTAGGGGGTGCTCTCCTCCACACTCCCAGGAGGCACCATATGCAGGTGGGAATCAGTGCTGTGCTGGGTAGCCTGTCCAGCCGGTGAGGTGGAGGGTGAGGACATGCTGCTGCCCAATGTCCTTGGTGGGTCCCACCTTGGTCCTTTCTTCCCTCATGGGCACTCTCAGGGGAAAAGCCATCAGCTGGTTGTCACAGGAATGTCAGAATGTAGCTGGAGACAGAAAGCAGGTGAGGAAGAGATAGGAAAATAGGAGAGCACTGGAGAATAATAGCCCATGGCGTGTGAGGATGCCAGAGGAGACACTGGCCAGATTCTGGTCTCTGGAGCCCATGCCAGTGGTCCCTCCCAGCATTGCTCCTTATGTATCCTCCTGGCTGTGCCCTTCTGAGAGGGACCTGCAGGACAAGAGGTACCCAAGGCCCTTTACTCTAGGAAGAACACTGCTTTTGTAGGCTGTCTTAGGTAACTAACTTGAAATTTCAAAGCCTTCCTAGGTGGGTAAGTGGTAAGTATAAAGCCAGTGCAGTCCAAGGGAAAGCATCTGGGGTTTGAGAGGATGTGGGGGCCAAAGTTCTTCTTTAACACTCCTGCTCCCCTAAAATTAACAGAGGTGACTGAAAGATCTCAGAACAGAGCTTGAAAAGCAGCACTTGCACCTTCTTTGACATTTAAGAATCTGGAACTTAAGGAAGCAACATTTGTCCATTGTGATGGCCCAAGCCTGGAATTTCAAGAGGTAGACAGACCTCAAGTTTGAGGGCAACTTGGGTGCCATAGCAAGATCGTGTCTCCAAGCAAGCACTGGAACCAACCAAAGGAAACATCACTCTCGCAAACAACTTCCTGGCTTGCATTGTGCCAGGGATAGGTGCGGTTCTGCTGGCTGACCACCCGATGTCCTCTACATGCATCCCTGGCATCCTTAGGGGCTCTTTTGCTTACATGGTGATTATGGGACATATAGTGTGACCACAAGACTTTTGCTCAAGTTAGCAGATCCATCTTGATTCACTGATCCTTGTCCCCATCTGACCTGTTAGTCTCACTTTCCTCCTGGGAAAAGTACTGTCAGTCCACCCATCAGCCCTGTGGCCTTCCTATGACTCTAATTCTTGGTGAGAAAAACCTTTCAAATCTAGTGGATCCAACATTCTGGGAAACCACTGGGCATCAGAATGCAGACAGAAATGTTTCTAAGTAGATGAGTTAACTGCTAAAATTGTCCTCTTACAAAGCAGGGTGTGGTAGCACTAGCCCATAATCCCAGCACTGGGGGAAGCCGAGACAGTAAGACCTGGAATTTGAGGACAGCATAGGCTACAGAGAGTGATCTTGTTTCAAACAACCACCACTATGACAAAAAAAAAAAAAAAAAATGTCCATATGATGCAAAGCTCATGGTCTTTGCTGAGAATAATGTTTATAGGGGCCGGGCAGCGGTGGCACATGCCTTTAATCCCAGCACTCGAGAGGCAGAGGCAGGCAGATCTTTGTGAGTTCCAGGCCAGCCTGGTCTACAAAGTGAGTCCAGGACAGCCAGGGCTACACAGAGAAACCCTGCCTCAAAAAACCAAGCTAACCAAACAAAGAAACAAAGAAAGTCCTCCAAAAGCTTCCTAGTTTAAAGAGGTATGTTAGTGTCATATGATCATTGGACAATGCCAGGTGCCTGGGGGGAAGGTAAGGTCTAACTAGTGTGAAGATCAGAACCCACAGACTCCTGGGCCTGGGTCGGCTTCCTTCCTAGCCGAGACGCCTCCTATCTGGAGAGTTAACTAGCTCCCCAGAGACTTCTCCCTTTCAATTGCTCCTGTGTGCTGTGGGAAGGTTTGTATTCCTGAATTGGTGTTCTCTTCTGGGCCAGTACAAGGAACAATCAATCCTGCCAGTTTGGCCCAGAGGGGACTTGTACCCCTGTCTTGGAGGACTCTCAGGGAGGGCTTCCTGGAGGAGGCCACCCTAAGCCAACAACTGCTTCAGTAGCCACTGTGACTCAGACAAGCTGAACTCTGCCCATTGTTGTAGCTGGAGGAGAAGGAGGCCTGGTGTGGGTCCAAGCCAGCCAATGTTGCCCAAACTCTGCCCTGTCCCCAGCCCTGGAGGCACTGACAGGGAAAAATGCGACGCAGACCCTGGGACTTTCAGCTTGCTCATTCATCACCTGGAGTGCCACGGCAGAAGTCCCCACAAAAGAACCTAAGTGACTTTTTTTGTTTTTTGTTTTGTTTTTGTTTTTTTTTTTTTTTTGGTGCCTTTCATCAACCTCTTCAGAACATTGGTCTCTGTTCCTCAAGGCTAAGGCTAAGGTTGCCCTGGAGAGCATGCCTGGCCCTAATTGGGCCCAGGGCCTCTCAATCACCCATTTTGTTCACCTTGGAGTTATCTTGGTGGCCCTGTGTGTCCTGTTTGGTCAGCAGAGAAAGCCAAGAGCCCTGACCTGAGCCCCGGCTGTGCCCTAGAAGCTGAATGGCTGGAGAGGGCTAGCTGTCTTGTATCATGATGTGAAGAGTAAGCGCTGAATGAGGCTTCTAGAACCCAGGGCATGACGCCTCCCGCCGAGTAGAGCTACTTCTTGGAGATTCTGCTTCAGCACAAGAAGAACAGATTGGGGACCTCCTTTCCACTCAGCTCAGCAGGACGGTCCTCTGAAGCCCTTTGTGCATGGCCCTACATTTAATTAAGAAATGCTGAAGCCAGGCACGGTGGTACACACCTGGGACCCCAGTACTCTGAGGCAGAAAGATGGAATTAGACATTTCCTCAAATTGAATCGGTTCCAAATCACGCCGGTGATTGGTGGGATTGATGCGTGGGTGGCCCGAGTTAAAACATAGCAGGTGTGAGTGTCTGCTGTGGAACTTGTCATCGTTGGGTCACCCAAAAGCAAGTCTGTAGGGAGGACTGGACTGCAAGGTTTTTGTGCCTGTGAGTGAATGAGCACCTTTAAGGTTCAGTTGCTAACTGCTTCAGTGACTCTTGTGTTATAAGACGGAAGTGCAATAGAAGTTTGTTCTCAGTTTCCTAGCTGATTTTCCTCAAACAGACTTGATGGGCGCTGGCATTCTTCCTAGCTTGTCCCCTGGTAGTGAGGGAATGTCCTTTCTCCAGAGGCTGGGAATGAGGCTGGGCAAGCCCTGAAGTGTTTACCTGAGGTTCCAAGTCAGGCATTGGGTCTCTATCACTGGCACACCATTGTGGAAGTCTTGTATTAGGACACCCAGCAACTGGGAGAGGCTTATGGGTGGCTGTGGTCTGGGACCCTCTGCTGCCTGGGAGGTTGACACAGCATGCTGCTGCTAGCTCTCATTTTCTGAATGTATTTCCCTAAAGCCCCCAGTGCAAGGGAAAGTAATTTGAAAGCCCAGGGTGGGGGTGGAGGGGAGGCAGGTGGGGGGGTCTCAGAAGCAGGAATTTGGTGGCTGAGATCATCACACATAGATTGCTCTGTGTGTCAGGGCAGCTGTGGGACCCTGGCTGTTGTCACCTGCCCCCCAGAGCCAACTGCACCCATAGTCTGGATGCTCCTGTGAATTACAGAAGATTCTGAGCACTCAGGGCCATGCCTAGGATACGGGAATGCTCAGTAAAGGGAGAGCCTTAACCCTAACCCATGTGTGGGGGCACTGGGTTGGCTCCTCATGGGGCTTCCGTGAGCTGCCCTCTTAATCCCCCCCCTGCCCTAAGTCACCCTGAAACGAAATGCGCAACCAGGAAAGGCAGGGCAGGGCTCTTTGCTCAGGGAAGATACCTATGCAGGGCTGATGCACTTACTCTCAGGCTTAGCAGCAGGCTGTTGCTATGAACTTGAAGGACTAGCTCCAACCTCATGTTGGAATCCTACCCTCTGGTATGGTAGCATTTGGAGGTGTATCTTTTGTGGGGTAATTATGTCTCAAGAGCCAACCTCTTATGGAGTTAGTGTCCTTACGAAAGCATCCCACCTCTACCTCAGCTCTTTGCAAACCCCTTTTCTGCCTGTGTGGACACAATGAGAACTTGCAGTCTGCAGCCAGGAGGGTCCTCACAGGAGCCTGCCATGCTGGCACCTCTGTCAGCCTTCAGAACAGCCAGAAATAAGCTCCAGAAATATTGATATGTTCATAAGCCACCTAGTTTTATGATACTTTGTTATAGTAACTTGAATGAATAAAGAAAGACTCCCTTATGAGGCCCACAAAATGATTTCTTTTAAAATCAGAATGAAAACTTAATTTTTAGGTTAAAGAAAATGTTTTAATAATTATTGATATGTTTATATATAGTCTATATCTGTATATTGATATGTTTATATATATTATATATAGTTTATATATAATATAGTCATGAAATCCAGTTTACACACACACGAGAGAGGGGGGGGGCCAGGCTTATGAAAGCAAAAGTGCTTAGGGACCATGAATGTCACAGACAACTTGAATCAGGGTATGTATCCTGCTGAACTCACGTGACTTACTGGGCATTCCCCCACTCTAAATGTGCTTGCCACCACGTCAGCCACAGTGCCAAACCCCAACACTGCAGTTCGGAGTATGGCTACAAGGCCCACTGTAGGTGTCAACTCTACAAGGCCATCACTGTTCTTTATGGTCAACATTATGTTGTGCTCCCAGGGTGGCGGATAGTGGCTCTCTACTCCTTTTCTCTGGCAACCCATCCAACGTATGACACCCCCACATCCCCTTAGTCAGAAAAGGGTTCTCTGAGGTCAAGGTTCTGGAATTATGCTGTGTGGGTATGTCCTGTTTCAGCATACAGTTTGAAAAAGTTTCTAGCAGTTTGGTTAGTGACCTAACCCTTGAAGTGTCCACCCCACAGTGACTCTCTTATCTCCTGGTCACCTGAGAGCCACTGCCTTTGGAAACTGGGACCCAGCAGGACACACTGCATATATTACGATGGACCCAAACTTTGCAAGCTCCTCCCACAACTCTTGCAGAAAGGATGGATGGCCCATAAGCCTGTAGGGTGGCTGGGGAGCCTGCTCTGGCCACACCTCAGCAGGCTGCCCCTTTGTCTGAGTGGCTGGCCTCTGCAGGGGACAGGAGGTGGACCACGCTCATCTGTAAATGGGAGTCAGAACCACTTAACTGGTAGGAGTCCAGCTCAGTGGTGACGCTTCATGAGGTTGGTTCCATATCCAACATCACAAAAAATTCAAAGCAGGGCTGGCAAGATGGCTCAGTGGGGAAAGTGCTTCTTGTGTAATCTTGGCAATTTGAGGTCAATTCTCAGAATCTTTGTAAAGATGAAAGGAAAGGACAGACTGCACAAAGCTGTCCTCTGATTTCCATACATGCACTGTAGCAAGCACACACACATGTGCACAGTCACAAATAGACACACACAGGTGCAGACACATACAGTGACACACATATGCAGACATACATACACACACATATACACAGAGACACATACACAGACACACAGAGATATACACATGCATACAGACACACAGACACACACGCACACATGCAGACAAAAACTAATCAAAACAAAAACAAGGGGCTAGAGAAATGGCTCAGCAGGTAAGAGTACTTGTGGCTCTTGCAGAGGTCCAGGGTTCAGCTCCCAGCCCCCACATGGTGGCTCACAACCACCCATAACTCCAGTTCCTGAAGAGCTGATGCCTTCTCCTGACCCACACAGGCACCAGGAACACATGTGGTGCACATATCATGCAGGCAAAACACTCATACATATACAATAAAATTAAAAATCTTAAACAGAAAACCAAGCAAATCAAACCCAAATACTACCCGTTTGCCTACTTCACTGGACCATCTGAAAGCATTATCATCAGGCAGAACCGCTGTCCAGAGTGCCTGTCTCTCCTTTAGCTCTCACTGTTCCCAGCCTCTGCTCTGGTACCTAAAGGCCTTTCCAAGTCTTGTGATGTGAGCATTCCAGATGAGGCATTCAAAACGAAGGTTTCTTCTTTTGCCTTTCTATAGAGCTAGGACAAATGTAACCTGTTCTTTACAAGACAGAGGACGCACATCAGCAGAGAAGGGAATGAAATGCAGGCAGAAACATTTAATATTCGAATGGGACTCAGTAATCTACACCCTTCTAAGCGGGACTAAGTCACCTAGAGTCACTTCTTCAGGTGAAGTTTCAGGTTTGGACTCCTTTTCTTGTTGGGAGTTATCTTCAAACACTTTCCTTTGACCTCCCATCTCTGCTCATACGCCTTCCTATTTTTGTAAATTGGCTCAACAAAGATCTCAATCAATTAAATCATCATTTCCCTCTACCCCAGTTATGGACAGCGTCGTGGAAGCATTTGAATCAGTCCTGAGCAATGACTGAATCTCAGCATGTCCTCTCCAGGTACCTGGGCTGCTCTGTGCCTGCCTAGGGAATGAGGAGGAGGTGGATGGATGCTACACAGGGACGAGTGATTACTAAGAGATAGTGTTCCTATGCTTCTCAACAGAGAGACTGAGATGAGGGCACCATCACACACACCTCATGGGGCGCATTTAGGACGTGGTGAAAGATTCATTTGACCGCCTGAGACTGAACAGCTATTTGCTGCCGGCTTTGCCAGTCTCAGGCTTCTTAGAAGGAGTCATTGCCTGGGACATTTCCAGGGATGTGGTAGGTCTAGGGGCTGGTTAAATTCATAATAAGCCAAAGCTATCACAAAAGCCATTTTCTTCAGGAAATTCCACCACTCTGACTTGGCCTCAGAGCTCAGCTTTTAGGGACAGAAGTCTCACTCCTTTGCCCACATTGTCTTGCATGAGCCCTCTTCCAACTTCCTCAGGTCCTAGAGTCTGCTCTTGCCCTGGATGGTAGCCAGATGGTGAGGACTCTCCTCACCAGTTCACGGCCTGGGCTGGGCTCTTCTGAGACTCCTGTCTGTACTAATTGAGGCTTGGGGAAAGCTTTCCGTTGCCTAACTCAATACAGAGAAGAAAGAGTCAGTGCACTTTTGGTTTTTGGTATCATTTATTTTTTTTTTAAACCCACTTGTAGTTTGGGTTCAGCTGGGAAGCAGGACATATGGGGTGGAGGGAAGGGGTGGCACTATCAGGACTGGCCCATAGCTTTGGCGGGAATCTCCAGACCCTGCTCCAGGGAGGTAGGTCCTGTTGTCAGGCTCCCAGCTGGCTCAGGCAAGGCTCCAGCTCTTCTGGTGCAAGTGTCCCGAGCAGAAGAGAATTTTATTCTCTCCAACCCACCTCCTCAAACATCTAGTCAGAGGTTTTCCAACACAGTGCCAGGCGGCTGAGGGACATCACACCATGGGCAGGCCTGAGTGTCTGGGACAAGAAACACTGTCTGGCTTCTGATGCCAGATAACAGCCTAGAATGTGGCTACTCAGAGGCTGCCATCTTGAAAGAACCCACAGAGCTGCTTCCTCAGCTCCTGGGCTGCCTGGGCTCTGTCCCTTCAGCTGCCCTGGATGCAACCAGTGGTACACTTCCCACCCCCCCACCCTTCAGACAAAATAAAATAAAATACAATAAAAATTAGAATAAATACCAACTGGGTCAACATTTACATTTACACAGATGGACAAGATGATCCCCAAACTGTAAAGGTTGACAGACCGGATAAGGAAGGATGTATGGACGAAGACCATTTAGGGGAGCGCATGTTCCCCGTGGTTGATGGTGGGGCTCCTAGCCTTGTCCAAGAGAAGTTGGGAGCCCTGCAGGTGCTGTAGTCCCAGAGCTCAGGTAATATGGCCAGTTCATGAGGAGGACAGTGACAAGCAGGCCACTTGAGTGGAAAACAAGAACCAACTCGTCCTGACAGGCGGAGGAGTTTGAAAAGGCTCCATGTCAGATCATCATGGCCTGACAGGACAACACAGCTTGAGAGAGGCGACAGCCCGATACCCAGCTTTGCTTCCTGTTCAGAGTCGGGCTTTAATATGCCGTTTCTCTGGTGTATGTGTGGGGGGGGGCACTGGCCTGGGAAGGTCAGGGGTCTGCAGGTGCCTACATGTCCTCCACTTCCTGCCTGAGTAATATCCCACAGGAAGCTGCTCAGCCTTTTAGATTTTAGGCTTTACTGTTGTTTCTTTTAAAAAATAAAATAAAAGGTTTTCTTTCCACGTCTGAAAAAGTAGCAGGGATCTGCATGTAAAACAGACAAATGGACAGCTTGTGTCACATTAGGATGGGCCAGGAAGTGTTTTCAAGCAACGGAATACACTAGGCAGACTGTAAGCCTGGAGCCACCGGGACACAACATATAATTAAAAATATATTTATATATGTATACATATTTATATCTTGCATCTTCATACTGGTCCTCAAGGTCCTAGGAGGGGCTGCTCTTGAGGCAAAACCCCCAATAGGCCATTAAGAAGGAGCTACATAGGCCCATGGTGCCCACAAAGCCATGGTCTCTGCCTTCTTAGGGGACATCAGTTGTTCAACACAGTGTTTGGTAGCTTCTGTATGGAGCCTACTCTATGAACCCAACGAGAAGTGTAAGAGTCCTCCCTACTCCTGCGGCTTGAGTCCTCACCATCAGCCTCCTTCCTCCTCATGGCCCTGCTTCATTCTTAGTAGATGCATATGTACACACGTGTGTGAATACACACACACACACACCACTCTATTGACACCTGGGAAGCAGGCCCATGCAAGCACACATGCGGCTCCCTGAGGCTGCAGGGGGCCGGTGCCTGTGGGCCTGGGCTGCCCAACTCTGGGAGAGCATGGTTTCCCTGGTACCCTCTCTGGGTATCTCATCTGCCCTGCTCTTCGCGCAACACCTCTTATAGGACTTGTAGTGTCCCTGGGCTCCAGGCTCAGCCTAAGGGCTGGCATGGGAGACAAGGCAGCAAGAAGCAGAGAAAAGAGAGATGGGAAGGGGGGAAGAAAAGGAAAGAGGTCAAAGCTGGGTGGTCATTGACTTCTAGACCTTCTTCCCAGTAGACCCTTTTGAGGCCCCATCTTGGTACCTGAAGATTTCAGTTGGAGACAGCCAGAGAGAACTAAGGAACTCTCTCTCCCCAACCCACTTTCATTTCTACTCCTCTAGACTTGGGACAATTAAGAGAAACCTTCCCTACTTTTCATGATAGCCAGCCTGAACTGAACTAGGAAACCTCAAGAACACAGGTTCTCAACCTTCCTAATGCTTCGACCCTTGATTACTCATGTTCTTAACTCATGTTGTGGTGACACCCCCAACCATAAAATTATTTTTGCTGCTACTTCATAACTGTAATTTTGCTACTTATGAATCATAATGTAACTAATATGCAGGGATATCTGATATGTGACCCCTGTGCAAGGGTTGTTCAAAGCCCCCGGAAAGGAATCACAGGTTGAGAATAGCTGCTCAAGACCCTCCAACATGGCTTAGGTATGATCAGTTCCAGTAAAAGGAGCAAACTGGGGAACCAATGGGCTTGGACACATGTTCTGGGGAGTCATCAAAGTGTGGGTTCCAGCTTCCCAGAGATGAGGTAGAGGAGCCACCGAGACCAGCCTTTTGGACTGCCTCATCCTCCTCTCTAGCCATTATAGGAGTTGCTCCCTGGGACCAAAGCCTTCCAAAAAACCATAGCTTTGTTTCTAGCCTGAAGAACTTCATCTGACTGCCTGTCTGGTCACCTACCAAACTGTCCCAGTCATGACCCAAATGATTTCCCCTCTCCCCAACAGCCTTGGAGGCAGGGCTTTTAGGTCTTGCCTGCTAGGAGGTGAAGGCAAGGACGCAGGCCATGAATGAGGCTCTAAGACCCACGGAGCCAGCAGTGGGCTCTTCCTCCAACAGTTGCTTGGAACAAGATTTGCATTTGTTTTGAATCTGCCAGCCTTCTTTCTGGCCCTGTTTGTCATAACAGGGGCCAGGGCAGGTCCTAAGGCAGTCCAGGACACAGCATCAGCCCTTTGGAAGCTAGCAGTGGACAAGAACAGAGGCACTGCAGGATAAGGGCCCAGGAACACAGGATTCCAGTGGGGACCCCCATTGGGGCAGAAGTTTCCAATTACTAGCTGGCTACCGGCAAGCTGTTAGTGGCTAGATTCTTTCCAGAGGGGGCAGGGTTTGATCTACCACTAATCAGGGGATCCTTGAGAGGATGCCTGTATGATCACATCGAGGGCATTTTCATTGAGAAAAGAGACTTCAAAGCAACCGACTTTTGAAAAAAAACAAAACAAAATAAAAGGGTTCAAGCTGAGCTGTGAGCTCCAGCTCCATTTCTCTGCCTCGGGGAGCAGCAGGCCCTGGGGCTGGAGGCTGAGAGTAGGGGGAATTGAAGTTAGGAGGGTGGAGTGCAGAAGGTTAGAGGGGAAAAAAAAGCCTCTCCCCAGCTCCACTGGGGCTGACAAAGGCCGTCAATTATGGGCGGCTGGTGGGGACCGTGCCTGCCTTTGTCCTCCCAGACATCTGCTACACGTTGCCTGCTGCCAGTTGGTGACTGTGGCTGACAGCACGTGGGAACAATGAGAAACGTCTCGACCTGCTTTTTCAGCCTTCAGCAGTCTTGGCTGACCCAAGCGGTGGCCAGAGGTGTGGGAGGCTGAGAGGCAGCTGGAGCCAGTGAGGAGCGGCAGAGATTCCTCCCATAAAGCTCTGTGGGGGATGGGTTGGAAGGTAGGGGGTGGGGAGGGCTAGAGCTGAGGGGAGAGAGCAAGGGCGGGTGACCACCAGGACAAAGAAACATGCTTCCCTTGGTGTGAGCTGCCACATGCTCAGGCTGGGGGGCTGCACGGGGGAGCTCTTTTGAGGGAACCCATCCCCTCCTCGGCTGGCTCCAGACTGGCCACCGGTGCTGCCTGCCTCCCGGCTCAATTCTCTTTCCCGCCAGGGCCACCCCTGTCCTTGATACCCCTGTCCTTTCGCCTGTCCATCTGGCCCTGTGCACCAGGGCCCCAGCTGCCCATGGGCTGCCCGCCAGGCCCCCTTGGTTGTCAGGCTGTCAGCTTCTGGATGGTCCTGTTGTAGTACTGTGTGATGGGGGGCGTCAGAGGGTTCCAGCTGTTGGCGTGGAGCTCTATGACCTCCAGGAGCAGGGACCGGGTTAGCATGGACTCCGAGGGGCACAGCATCTTATCTCGAGCGCTGGCTAGGAGCTCCGTCATCATCTCAGGCAGCTGCTCCTCTAGCAGCCGGCCTGTGCTTTGTAGCTGTGGGTGAAAAGTGTGGTCAGGAGGGGACCTGGACCCCATAATATGCATCCCTCCCCTCACCCCAATCCTTGGCTAGGTAGGCTGGATGCAAGGACCACAATGATCTGAATTGTCCTAGGGACATGGAGCCAGGAAGAGCCAACAGTGAGATTAACAACCATCTGCTGGCAGGAATGCTAGGAACCAGGATATTGCCTGCTGCCCAGGCCTGACAGCAACTCACTGCTCGTGTCGTCTAACCCAGAGCCTTCCCTGCTGCAGGAGGTTTTCTCTGACTACACCCAGACCCTCACTTGACCCTATGGTCTGCTCCCTTGGGCAATCAGGTATCTTTGTGGTCATCTCCATTCGCCAGGTATTTATTTCCCTGGAAACAGTTTAGTGACCGGTACCTATGCATGCTTGTGTGGAACATGAGATGGATCTTCTTTCTCTGGCCCAGCTACCCCAGAACTGAGCTCTGCCCATATTTGCAATAGCAGGTAGGAGAGAAATATGCACTGAAGTAGAAGGCCAGGCAGTCTTGGGAGATCCATCAATCGGGGGAAGCACGAGGGTTCCTGGACTTCTGGGTAACAACCCCTGCAGGACCCTTCCCATAGAGTCTGAACCCTCATTGCCACTGCACCCTGGCTTGTCCTACCAGCTTTTCTAGGCTCCACCTTTCCCACAAAGCCTTTCCCCGACCTCTGTGACTCACCCTGACTTCCCTCCCCTGATTTACACTCTTTCCTATACATTCCCCAGCCACTGTGCATGTGCCAGCCTGGAAGCCATCCGAAGGAATGGACCTTGTCCCATTTTTCCCTTTAATCTCCCCCAGCACCATGCAGGTGCCCAGCTGGAGCCCAACAAATAAACTTCATGACCATTGCATGCAGCCAAGGCTGGCTGCTATGCAGGCTCTTGGGATTTATAAGTTCCTGGAGTGTGGCCTTTGAAACTTGGACAGAACCAACTAAACATATAGTATGCTCGCTGGCATGGACAGGCTGGGTCCCCATGCTAGAAGACCCTTTTCTCTGTGTGCCACCCTGAGTAATTCTGGGCAAGTGTGGAGGGCAAGGATCTGCCCCAAGAACCCAGCCAGCCTTGGAAGGAAGATTCCAGGAGGAGTTTCAGTGTTCAGTGGCTACATCTTGAGATCAGGAATAGTGAGTGCCTCCCAAGAACCAGCATAGGAGATTCGACCAAGCATTCGTCATCTTCTCCTAATTGCATGTCACGGAAGTGAAGGGAGATCTTTGGGGGCAGCAGGTCCCCTGCAACCTCTTGAGTCATTTGTGAAGCATGCTTGATCCATACAGGCAGGAGGTCTTGGGACGGGGAAGTGGACAGTGCCAGCCTGGATCAATTCCCCTAGGGAGCAATCCTCTACACGCCTGGCTCCGCAGTTGTCCCTGTACCAGTAGTTGTTCCCATGACTCATTTCCCCCAACTGTGAGGCCTGAGGGTCCCCGGCTCACCTCCATGGAGCAGCAAAGGACAGCATCCTCCTTGACATCCTGAGACTGCAGGAGCTGTGGAGGAGAGGAGACAAGTCAGGCTGCGACTCGACTCGCCGCTGGCCCTGCAGGTGGGTCAGTGTTCTGCTCACTCCTGTTCCAGCTCTGATGCTGTCGGTGACCAATGTATCCACTGGGTCAGGAACCAGGGCCTGGCTGTGGGAGAGGGTTGAGCCACTGACCACTGCTCTCCACTGGTACAACAGTGCAAGCTCAAAGTCAACTCTGACTCGTCTACTGCGAGGGCTTTTTAACCGAGGGCATCACCAGGCTGCCATGACCACATCCCACCAAGGTTTCCTCCACTGTAGGGGTTAGATAAATTAGATTTAGAAAATATATAGGAGTTTCTGATACTGTCTCTTAATTCGGGGCATGAACAGCATTATCAGCATGAAGTCAGGAAAAACAGGAAAGACTTAATAGACTGAAAAACAAGGTTGAAGTCAGGAAAAACAGGAAAGACTCAATAGACTGAAAAACAAGGTTGAAGTCAGGAAAACAGGAAAGACTTAATGGACTTGAAGAAACAAAGTATCTGGTCTGACATTGTTTTCAGCTGCTAAGTGGGCGGAGCCCAAATTAAGCTGAAACAGAGTTCCTCCTATTTAAGGACAGTGCATGGAGCCCAGAATGAGAAGAGGCCCCTGATGCTAGAGAGCTCCAAGAGTCCTGCTGAAAAAAGGGCTGGCCATTGATGGCCAGCTCTCTCCCTGAAGCAGAAAGAAGCCAGTGAGCAAAGAAAGCCTGAGCAAGACACCAAAAGGCCAAGGACTGGACCCTGTGGCTCAGCTTTTGCCTAGAGGGGTTTGATCTGTCCGATCAGTGGCCTAGGGGAAACTGTGCCTGGCTTTAAGGACTTGAGGCAGAGCAGCTGAGTTCCTGATTCAAAAGAAGTTGGCCTGCAGACGGCTGGGGTCTCCCACAGAGAAGAAAGCATGAAGCCTTATTTAAGGTGAGACTGCAATAACCAACTTACCCTGACAAACCTGCATCTTAGAGATCCAGAAAAAGGACTGCTAAGTGCGTTAAAGAATCTACAACAAAGACTGTGTTCCTGACGATTGAGGACCTGCCCCAGAGACTGTATCATTCTAAAAGGTTATGAAAGTAGTTGTTATAATTATCAATAGGTTTAGTGGATAGGTTAAAGGGGTTGTAGGATTTTATAGGATTAATAGTTAAGAAATTGTTGGTGTTTGTTATAAGTGAAAGTGAATTTAGTAATAAATAAATAAGTGTTAAATAATAATTTAAAAGTTCGGTTACACTCTACCTATCCAACCTGTCCTCTCAACCTCTCGCTTTCAAAATGGAGACATAACTCACCTAACAGAAAATTCACTCACCCCCCCCCCCCCCTTTTTTTTTTTTTTTTTTTTTTTTTGTTTTTTCGAGACAGGGTTTCTCTGTGTAGCCCTGGCTGTCCTGGACTCAATTTGTAGACCAGGCTGGCCTCGAACTCGCAAAGATCCACCTGCCTCTGCCTCCCAAGTGCTGGGATTAAAGGCGTGCGCCACCACTGCCCGGCTTCCCCACCCCTTTTTTGATACAGAAACCTCATGAAGCCCAAGCCGGCCTTGAATTTGCTATGTAACTGAGGATAACCTTGCATTCCTGATGCCCCTGTGTCTGCTGCCTAAGTTTTGGGATTAGAAGTGCGCACCACCATGCCTTGACTTTTTTCCCATTTGATTCAGGGTTTCATACTACAGTGCAGGGTGGTCTCAAACTAGCAACCCTCTTGCCTCAGCCTCCCCAGTGCTGGGATTACAGGTGTGGATGCTACACTTGGATCACACTCAGCATTTTCAGTATATGACTGTACGCCTCACATGTATCCCACTTCTACTTCGATCTCTGTATTTTTGTCCCTGGAGATTCCAGGCCACCCCATAACCACAGACCTCACTGTCTTACCCTGCTCAGACCCCACCCACACATGGCTCTTCAGATAGGCCTCGCCTAGCAGCCTGGTGTGTAACTGATAGCCCCTATCCACTTCCCACTGATATCGCTCTGTGGTCCCTGACATTGGTCTCTTCTTGTGTGCTTTTTGTCTTCCTCCTCCATCACGAATGAAGCTCTATAATATCAGGGCCTAGTTTGTCCACCTTTGTCCCCAGCCCCTGACATGGGGGCTTAGTAAAAAGAAAATATTTGTTAGCAAGAGTCTTTGGGAGTCAGGAAGATAGCCTGCCAAGCTGGGAGTGTCTGCAGGAGGCAAGAGAGGGCCATTTGGAGGCTACTGCCTTAAGGGCAGAGTGATCCATATAGCCTTAGGAAGGGGGATGTGTGCAGCACCATGTCACAACTCATGTGCCAGTGCCATCTGGGGCAGCGGTTCTCAACCTGTGGATGGCGGCAAATAAGCGTTTCACAGGGAATGCATATTGGATATCCTACATATTAGACATTTACATTACAATTCATAAAAGTAGCAACATTACAGTTATGAAGTAGCAATGAAATAATTTTATGGTTGGAGGTCACCACCACATGAGGAACTGCATTAAAGGGTTGGATCATTAGCCAGGTTGAGAACCACTGCTCCAGGTAAACAGTGTGATAATCAGCCACTTTGTAGCCTCTGACCCAGCATTACTTCCAGGACTTTCTTCTGAGCATGTACCCACTCACTTTACACAATGTATCCATTATCTACTTCATTGTATTAGAGCAAAAGACCAACGGTAGGGGGAACACCTCTGGATATGTCTGCACAGTGCACTGTGTTTTCCTCCACGCTAGTGTCTGATTCTAGAATTCTCTTGACCCTTATCCCAGGGTTGCCAATCCTTAAGAAGAGCCCAGGAGGCTTCCACTGAGCTAGTGTCCTGGAGGTGTTCTAAGAGCCACACATGGGTCTCTTGTCTGGATGACTCCGGAAACCAGACTGAAGATTAGGAAACAGATCCTGGAAAAAGTTGAGGGGCATCTCAGTTTCCAGCAGGCCAGCATTCCATCTAGTCTACTCCATCAGGAGCCGATCCCAAGGCCTGGAAGAGTTTAGTGACCTCTGTGGGTGAAGCCTGAGACAAGCATAAGGTGACCTCTGCATAGCTCTGGAATCCCTGCTGTGATGATCGTCCCTTATGTGCACCCCCACCCCCTCCCCATGGGGTGTAGCTAGCAGGAGAAAACTCCTTAAACAAAAAATGGCTGGTTAGGTGTGGTGGTGCACCCATGTTATGTATGATAGTACTTGCTGTGGCAGGAGGATGTTGAGTTTAAGGCCAGTTTGGGCTACACAGTGAGAGTCCACCTCAAAACAAACAAAAACCACAAGTAAATTACTGCAGACATTACAATAAGTAAGATGCTGCAGACATTTCAAGGAAGGCAGAAGATGAGGTTTCTCACAGCACATGCAGGTGTGTGTCTGTAGTCTCTCCCCTACAAGGGTCTGCCAGGTTTAGTGATAAGTGAGGTAATATTATAAGAAATTCCTCAAAGATCCCAGTGTCTGCTGTGAAATGTGCCGTCTGTACCCAGTAGCCTTTCCAACTTCGGGTAATGCTGCAGGGAAAGCCTTGTGCAGCTTCCAGGCCTGTGGGCAGAATGCTTTGACCCCTGAGCCAACAACTCCTCCCCATTTCTTCAACTGTCCAAGGCTTGCTTGCCTTCCTTAGGCCTTCTGTGGCAGGATGAGGCTCCCCTGTCTGTCCATATTCCCTCCTTTAATCCTTTACTCTTCCCATCCCACTGTACTCTGCCCCAGGCTCCTCACAGATCAATACTGTTGCTCCTACCCTGGCAGGGCCTCTGTCCCTCACTTGGGACAGGGAAGACTGCTCAGGACTCCCAAGTAGGGGTGTGGGAGGGTTCCTTTTTCCAAGCTTATCTCTTATTTGGCTGTTGGGAAAGTCTGTGCTAAGCCAAAAATCACATTGTGAGATAGGCCCTGCTGGGCTTTCTCAAGGAAGTTACTGAGGGCTGTGTCTTTCATTCTTCCGTCTTGACTGTTGCTGCACACAGAGAGTCAGTCCATGAAGGAAAGGCTGGGAGACTGCTTAGCTGGTAAAGGACCCGAGATGGATCCCTAGAACCTGTGTAAACCTCCCAAGTGTGAGGGGGCACACTTGTAATCTCAGCCCTGAGGAGGCAGAGATAGGATTGCTGGGGTTCCATGGCCTACTGGACTAGCCTAATTAGTGAGTTCCAGGTTCACTTTAAGAACTTGCCTCAAACAATAAGTCATTCAGACAAGAGATCCATGGGTGGCATTTAGAACACGCCCAGGACACTAGCTCAGTGGAAGCCTCCGTGGGCTCTTCTTAAGTATTGGCAACCTTGGGATAAGAGTTAAGAGAATTCCAGAAGCAGACACCAGTGTGGAGGAAGACACCTGGGACTGAACTCTGACCTGCTCACCTCTTAGATGCAGACTCACCTCCTGATGCTACCTGTTGTATCTGGATCCCTAGAACCCCCTCCCTTTTTTTCTTTTTTCTTTTTTTTTTTTTTTTTTGTTTTTTTTGAGACAGGGTTTCTCTGTGTAGCCCTGGCTGTCCTGGACTCACTTTGTAGAACAGGCTGGCCTTGAATTCACAGAGATCCACCTGCTTCTGCCTCCCAAGTGCAGGGGTTAAAGGCGTGCACCACCACACCCAGCAATTACCGACAGCTGTGAACTGCCATGTGGGTGCTGGGATTTGAACCCAGCTCCTTTAGAAGAGCAGCCAGTGCTCTTAACTGCTGAGCCATCTCTCTATCCCTGATCTTTAGACTGTTTAGCACCTCCTCCTTTGACCACTGAATGGCTTGCTCAGGCTCTATGGATAGTTAAGTTCCTACTTGCTGCTTTTTGTGCTAACAAGAGGCTCCCCTTCCTCTTTCAGTGAGAGCTCCCTCCCTGGAACCCCTCTCAGTGTATCCTCCTAGGTTGCCCAGATCCAGCAGTGGCCCCTTAGTATTCACTATTGGACTTTCCCTTTGTGGGTATCCTAGACATCCTTCTAAGTGCAGAACATTTCCGTTCTTCCATCTCGGTCAGATTTCCTGCTCTGTGTCCCATTTTTCCAAGTCTAGGTTCCCAAAGGGACAGCTAGGTTTTGGATAAGAGAACCCTGTCTGTATGTCAACATTTCTCTCATTTATGTGTGTTCTACTTGGGATTTTTCAGGAGACAGTTGCTTGAACTAGAAGATTGGTCTCAAAAAGGGGAAGTCACTTGAACACACACAATACTTGTATACTCTTTGTGGCTGTATGATTGACGGTAGCCAAAGGCACAGCACTCAAGTGTCCACCATTGGGGGAAAGGATAAACATGCGATCCATCTCTACAAGGGAATATTATTCAGCCCTAAAAGGAGTTGTGACATGTGCCATTATGTCAATGAACCTTCAAGACACTGCTAAATGAAAGTAGCCAGGTACAAAAGAATGAATATAGCATGATTCTACTTATGTGAGGTACAGAGAACAAACAGATTCATAGGATGGAAAGCAGACAGTACCATCGGGAACTGGGAGGCGCGGGATGGGGAGTTATTCAATGGAGACAGGTTTTCAATTGGGGAAATATAAAGTCTCTGTAGCTGGTACGGATAACTACAAAGCAATGTGAATGGGCTTACTACTGCAAAAGTATATTTAAAATGGTAAATATTATGTTATGTATATTTTACCACAGCAAGAAACTGGCTATTAAAAAAAAAAAAAAAGATGGTGACCAAAGCAAAACCCTCTGGGAGAATAGACTTTCCTTCTGAGTCTCTGCTCTTAGGAAGAAGGGCTGCACTAATGGAGGACCAGTGTGGCGCATCTCAGGGTGAAGGTCTGGGTGGGGAAGAGGCCACCCCTCACCCAAGTTTTTGGCATAGCCAGAGATGTGGGCGGGCTGGGGCAGGCAAGCCACCCGCACCCTTGCACCGTGAAATGTGTTTCTTGGACGAAAATCCAAGGCAATTGTATGAGCCCACACAGTGTTTGTTAGGAAGCGAATGCATTCCTGTGCTATTGTCTCTGCCCGAGCCTTGTTGTGGGCACACCCATCACATCCTCCCTCAGGGAGAAGAAGCTGAGGTGCTCCAGCCAGGCTGTGGGAGGCCTGACAGCAACAAGCGAAAGAGCATCCCCGAGTCCCCTTGGGAAGGGCCGTGGAGCATGGGCATGCTGCCCACGGCGTGCCTAGGATGGAGTCAGGCTGGGTTTTGAGATGCCACCCAGCAGGGAGACACAGAAGGTGCTGATGGAAGGAGCTGTGGGGCTGCCTTGATGTGCTGGTAGGGATGAGCAAGGAGACCACAGCCTTGGGTCTTACTGGCTAGGGTGTCAACCTGAGGCACGCTGGCCAGCCCTTCCTAACCACCCCAGCTCTCTCCAGGGGTATGTTCTGCAGCATTGGAGAACAGACTCAGCTGTCTCACACACACTACAGCCGAAGCTCTCTCTGACCCTGTTGTCAGTGGCATTGGTTCAGTGTGGGCTGGGGGATAGTGAGGAGGGTACAAGATAAAGAATGTTACAGAGTAGACTACGCTGGCTACCTTGCTGGAGACCAGAGCCCATCAGAATGCCCTGATGGGCTGGCTGCACATATGGAAGGACCACGATTTGTAAGGACAAAAATCATAGTGCGGAAGAAGCTGAAGGCCAGAAAGATTAAAAAGGAGATCAAAGAATTGGAAGTGGAGGATAACCTCAGAGATAGGCACAAACACTGGCAGTGGGAAGAAAGGAGAGAGAAAGAGAGAGGAAAAGAAGATACAACCACAGCACGTAGTACTTGGGTCATGGGTTGCTGTGTTGGGGACGTCACATAGCGCACTGCACTGTAGAAGTGCCTTTCTATCTAGCTTCTGCTGGCTCTGGACCTGCTGCCCAACCAAGTATCAAAGACAACACAGGAACTGATACTCACAGTAATGACCTTGAGTCATCAACAAGAGGGTCAATTACATCTTGTTCTCTCTGTTCAGGGAGGCAGATAATCTATCCAAGACAGGCTATCATCAAAAATGTGCAGCAGGCTGAGAGTCAAGATCTGCCACTCGCCAGGAGTAACCCAGGGCATGCCACTTAATCACGCTGCGCCTCAGTTTCCTCACCCCAGGATGGGGATAATATCTGCTTCCCTGTTTTGAGAGCCACCTGAGATAATATATGGGCAAGGGCTTTGAAAAGTGCAAAGCCAGATTCAAGCGTAAGGTGTTATTATTATGATTACATTTATATCTTTATAAACATATATCTTCCCTACAGATCCCAACACACTTTGTACCCCCGTGACACTCTTGTGGAGACAGGCAAAGGCCACAGGCATTATTATCTCTACTTAATAGAGAAACCCAGCCTCAATAGTTAAATGGCTTGCATAAGCCAGACAGACAGTGAGTCTGAGCAGAGAGAGATGTTGCTTAGAGTCCTGGGTCAGCATCATCCTCCTCCTTAGAGAAGCTTTTCATGTCTCCCAGACTAGCTAATTTTTAGTTTGATAGCTGGAACTCATAATTCTTAATTCTGCTGACTGGTGACAACAGCCAACCTGGGCTTTCACAGCATTGAATTGATTTCACCTGTTCTTGACTGTACTCGTGATAACTGTTATTCATCAATCCACTTTATCCTTTCATCCATCTGCTTAACTTCCTGTTAATCCATTTACCCACTTACCCTTCCTTACCTATCCTTTTGCCCACCCTTCTATCTACACACTGACCACCCACCCTTCCATTCACCTATCCACCCGACCGCCCACACAAGCATGTATCCACCCACACACCACCATTTAAGGAACATTCACTATATGCTAACCACAGTGTGAACATTAGAATAACAACAAGACTTCTAACTTAGTAGGGAAGACTAGAGAGACCTCTTTTCCAGGCATATGGGGTTAAGCATGGGGTGAAGAGTGGTAGTGGAGAATATTCCAGGCATTTTGCAAAGAAGAATGTCCACAAGCTAAGACTATGAGCAAGCACAGTTCATTAAAGCACTGGCCTGTAATGCCCACAATGTGCCAAGATACCTAAAATACACAGGGCTGGAGGCAGGGGAATGTAGTATCCCAAACAAGGCTGGGGCCAAATACTAATGGGATTTAGATGCCATGCTACTCAAGTTTTTTGTTGTTGTTGTCTTTGTTTTTAGATCTCAAGGTTCTGGAAAGCCCCTGAAAGATTTTAAATGGGGGACTAGCAGATGACATTTACATTTAACAAAGATCCTTTCTTGCACAGAGGAGAGACTAAACTAGAGGCAGGAAGCTTGGGCTGGGTAAGAGGCTGCCGTTTGAAACGGTGGTGGCTTGGATTGAGTTGGATTGAGGCAGGAATAGAAGGAGGATCATGTCAAAGAGAGAGAATAGATTTACGGGGAGTACGGGGTGGTGGCTACAGAAGCTGGGCAGCTCTCCGGCTTGAAGCTTAATCAGCGGCATAGATGGCAATGTCATCAACTGGCAGGAGCTAGCAAGTTCAGGGTTAGGAATGCCGAGTTCATGGTCCTCGGAATGATCTGGGAAGATGACTAGTGGGAGAGTGGCCATGTGGCTCAGTACCCAGGAACAGTCAAGGTCACAGGTATGAATGAGGTGACCAATACATGGAGTTAGAAGAGAAGAAGGTGAGGGGTCTAATCTTAGAATCAGCAATGAATAAAGGATAAGAGAGGATGAACCCTAGGGGAGGGAGAGGAGGAACAGTTAGAGAGAAAGGGAGCAAGAGGAAGTAGCGTCATGGAAGGCAAGATTTCCAGGAAGTACAAGGTCAATGGGTCAAATGCTTGGAGAGGTCAAGTAAGATGAACAATGACCACAGTGTCATGGATTAGTGATTAGGAAAGAGGGTGACCTTTGCCACGATGACATCAGTGTGACAGAGGCAGGTAGAAGCTGGGGACTGGGCCTGGAGAATGGGAGGGAGGCCCAAAGTACACATAGAATATGTCCCTGCTTTCTTTTACTCGGGGGCCCCCCCACCCCACCTGTCTCCTCCTCCTCTCGCCAGTCTCTCTTGTTTTCCTTCAGACCCTGCCTATGGAAGAGAAGAACAGGATATCAAGAGAAAGAATGGCATTGGTTTGACAGGAATGTGTGCGGAGGCAGCAGGATCTGCAAGCTGTTTAAAAGGTTCAGATTGAACCAGATTGGGCAGAGTTAGGAGAGAGGAGGATCAAGTACATGGATCAGCCCTGGATAAGAGAAGGACTCTCTCCTTCTGAGATGGAGGCGAGGCAGGGGCTGCATAGGCATTTAGGTAGACGCTTATGCTGTCCACACTGTGGGTAAAGCTACAGAGTTAGCATGTCACATGTTCATTTCTTAGCATCATCAGTCTGTGTTACTTGTATTTCAGAGACACTGTCACTTATGTATTTCCTCTAATGTCACTTGTCTATTAGCCTAACAAGGAGTCTTGGTAGGGTGTCCAGAGTCAGATGTCAAGGAAGTGCATGATTTTGCCCTGGCATTCAGTCCAAGCCTGGGCCCGAGGTCTGGCTGCCAGCCTCTAATGGAGGCACGCAGACACCCTAGCTGTGGACCAGGCGCCCAGTGGGAATAATTAGTTTCCTTCTTGCCGAGCTTGCAAACCTCCCCTACAAAGTGGCCACACTAAATGTCACATGGGGGTAGTGCTTCATCCCACAGCTGGCCCCAGGGAGGGGAAATGTAATCTGGGGCCCTGAGCAGCCACTGGATCCTTCTGTAGACATCAGAGCTAGGGGCTAAGCTCCAGTCACAGCTCTGGGGATGGGGGGGGGGGGCAAATCCCAGTCAGTTGTCTGGACAGGAGGGGGCTCTGTTCAGAATCTCCGCATCTGTGGATTCCCAGGACCCCAGGCTGCCTGTGGAACGACCAGGGAAGTCAGCCGTGTCTGCAGTCAACATTTCCCTGCTTTGCCTGTGGTTCCCGTCCCAGTCCTTTCTAGAAGCTGCTTGTCTTTTCTGTTTTGGGTTGCCTCAGCATCTATCCATCTTGCTTCCAGGGTGGACAGGGGGCACCAGAGGCAGCTCTGAGGCTTCTGCTTTTCAGAGGGGGCTCCTGGGGTTGCAAATCCCTTTGGGTTCCTCACCTGTAACCCACTTTATACCATTTTCAGTGCTTCTTTTAGGTGTTTTGTATACGTTTTAAACCCCCCACAATCACCCCCATTAGACATTACATAGTTTCCTATGCTAGCACGGCAGAAAACAGGCTAGAAGCAAAATAACTTCCCCAAGAGAACTCAATAGATGGGAAAACGGGATTTGAACCCAGGTCAAGTCTGGCTTTAAAGTCAAAGTAGTAAGCTACCAGTGAGTTGCGGAGAATTAGGCTGAAAGGGAGAGGCCCCGGGAAGGGTGGGTGACTGTTCAACTGGTTTTCTGGGGATACTCTGAGTTTTTACCTGTCATTTGGAATATTTCAGTAACAGCCCCTCTTTCCTTCTTCAAACTGCCCTGCTTAGGATGGTATTTTACAGGGGCACAAAGACAAGGCAATTTCACTTCTTCCCTGGGTTCAGTCTCCACTGACAAGGTGGGCTCAGAGCTCTTGGCTCTCTCTGAGGGGGAGTATGTAGGTGGGGGTTGGGGAGAAGGCCCAGGGCTGCCAGTGCTCCGTCCTAATCCTAATGGCAGCTGGTTATCATTGAAGGGGAGTAGGATAGCTGTCCCCTGGGCCTCACCTGAGCCTGCCTGCCAACCCACCCTGCCCCACCCCTGTCCCCACCCAAGAAAAAGTGACAGGGATGGAGTCATGGCAACCGGCACAGCACACACTGGTCTTTGTTGTAGCAAATAAGAGGAAGATAACAAAACTGACTTCCCCATGCTGCCTGGAGGGCAGCTGAGCCTAAGGAGCCAGGCACAGGGGCCATCCCTGAGTATCATTACCCTCACATTACCCTCTGAAGGAATCGAATAACTGTTGCTTGTGTCTGACTCAGCACCGAATAGTTCTCTAAGTCAGGGAGGGTGAAGGCTGGCTGGGGGCCAGGCTTGGGGTTCTGGGTGGGTGGCCAGGCTCCCAATCTAGGGCCACAGTGGGAACTCCTAGGACTGTCTCACCATTCTGGGACCCTCGGAAGAATAAAAAGAAAGCAGGGTGGGGGGGTGGGGTGGGGAAGCTGCCCTCTGCCCCTAGCTGGGCCTCCTCCTTGCTCTGGCCTCTGCTCCCTCCACCCACCCAAGGCCTGGAGTTGACCTTGCTGGTTTTGCAGGGAGGGTGGGACAGCCTCTGGGTAAAGGGACCTAGCTGCTGCAAAGGCATTTT
Organism: Lophiomys imhausi; assembly: GCA_907164525.1. Lineage (NCBI taxonomy): Eukaryota > Metazoa > Chordata > Mammalia > Rodentia > Muridae > Lophiomys > Lophiomys imhausi. Next base: position 2,886,830 of record CAJQZJ010032937.1, on the reverse strand, counting down.
CCACTCTCTAAAGTAAACAATCAAACAGGAAATTAATCGAAAAACCCACATCAACGGAAGGTTCAGGTTGAGATTTTCACAGCCCTAGAGCCAGGAAACTCAAGGTTATAGTTCCCATAGCAACTGGCCTGTAGAATGAGTGACTGCTGGGCTGAAATAAGGCCTTGAGGAGTCAAGCATGCCAATCCTCTGCCTCCCAAGAGCATCCCCAGCAGCAGGTGTGAATGACTTGGGTAGGCTGCTGATCTGAAGTGGGCCATGGTGCACTGGAAGGGTGGAAGGCTAGGGGTACTCTTGGTGTTCAAAGGAAAGCACCTATGTGAGCCAGCAATCACAGACCTCCAGGGGTTTCACCCTAGTCTATGCGGCTGTGCCGCCACAGCCAATGAAATGGGAAAGATCCTCAGAAAGATTTTCCTCCTCACAGGCTTCATCCCTAAGTGAGCGGTGGCTGTACTGGGCCTGTCCTCATTCACAGCCCTCTGGCTTACTTATTGTCTTCTCTAGCCCACCCATTTGGACCTAGACTCTTTTCATTATTGACCTTGGCTGTGTCTCTACTGAGAAACATCTTGTTTGATTGGCAGGCCCAGAGGCTTCCAAAGCAGCCCCCAAGATAGCATGCGCCGTCTCTCCTGCTGCAGACCCCTTTGCCGGGTCAAATATACAATATTAAAATATTAGCTCTGTGCACCTTCATGGTTCTGGGGATGATAACAAGGCAGTTACTGAAACGAAGGCAAACCTTCCCCTTCAAGTAGGGGTGGGATGGGTCTGGGCATCTTGGGTGGGGTTTTCTTTTGTGTACAGAGGAATCCCCACTTGACAGGAAAGGACAAGAGGGCATTGGAGCTCAGTCTCTGGAGGAAATAGTCTGGAATCCTTCCCTAGCCAGGCACGCTGCCCTCCTGCTGATACGGTCCCTGACAGCCCCCTGCCCTTACCACAGGACCCAGAAGAGGGTCACTTTCCAAGCTGTAGCTGTATCTTCCTGGGCACCCGGCCTATGGCAAGAGGGCACCCAGCCACCTGCCCAGCTGCCAGCCTAGCTCTGGAGCCAGCGCCTGAAGTGAGCAGGGTTGGGGCAAGTGAGAAGCGGCGCCTGCCCGGGAGACGCAGTGTCTCCCCGATTTCCTAACAGGCCCAACACCGTGCCAGCCGATGGGCAGCTCACCAGGTCCAGCCTCACTTGCGAAACTGTCCTTTCCTCTTATGGAGTGAGCTTCCTGTGGGTGGCTATGCTGCTGTCTAGTTACCAGCGTCCCTAGGTTGCAAGAGCACTAGCCGGGGTCACACCCCCTTTCTACCCCCTCCTCCCTTCCTGCATTCTCCTTGTCCCCAAGCAGCAGCTCAGAGACAGGATGTCTCCTAGAGGAGAATGATGGTCCCTTTCACAACGCCAGACAAATAGATTTAATCGCTAGCAAGTGTCAATAGAGTAAGGACTTCTTGTATTATAAACCCGAGGAGCCTGCAGTGAAGAGGGCCACCCACTTGCTACAAAGGAAGTGGCTCCCTACACTTAGGGACCCTAACTTGCAGATGGAGGCCCAAGATAATCAGGTAGGCTGCTGCATCCACCTTTTCCTCTACCAGCAGGAAGAAGCTTCTTAGACATTCTTTGTGGTAGGCCTACACCAGCACTTACAAGTCTGTTCTTCCAATGGTAGGGGTCACAACCCATCTCAGATTCTACAGGAGGAGGGAGTGAAAGTGACCAACAAGGACCTTGAGGACTGGAAGTTGCCACTGCTGACCCAGTTTTCGCCAATAAGCATGCCATTTGGAAAGAAGCAAAAACAAAAAGCTTTGTGTAAATTATTCTCTCCCACGTATCAATATTAGCTTGCTGCATTTAAAAATGAACATAAAATGCCAGGCGGTGGTGGTGCATGCCTTTAATCCTAGCACTTGGGAAGCAGAGCAGGCAGATCTCTGAGTTTCAGGCCAGTCTGGCCTACAGAGTGAGTTCCAGAACAGTCAGGGATACACAGAGAAACATTGTCTCAGAAAACAAAACACACATACACACACACACACACACACACACACACACACACACAAGATGAGCTAGGGACTGGAGAGGTGGTTCAGAGGTTAAGAGTACTAGCTGTTCTTCCCAAGGTCCTGAGTTCAATTCCCAGCAACCACATGGTGGCTCATAGCCATCTACATTGAGATCTGCCCGGGCATATAAGTAGAGCAAATACTGTATACATAATAAATAAATAAATGTTTAAAAAAAAAAAAAAAGATGAGCTAGGTGGTGGTAGCACATGCCTTTAATCCCAGCAGAGGCAGGCAGATCTCTGTGAGTTTGAGACTAGCCTGGTCTTTACTTCAATGTCCAGGACAGCCAGGACTACATAGAGAGACCTTGTCTCACAAAAAAAAAAAAAAAATGAACATAAATGCCCACAGCTACCTGGATCCCAGTCAGGGGTGTGGCCTTCTTGTGACAGAGAAGGTATGGAGGCAGAAGGCACACTGTAGAAGCTGGACTGAGGGCTGTTCCTTAAATGACAGAATCCAGCCAGCTCCTTGGTGGGTTTGGTGTGTAAGGGAGTAACCAAGGAGCAACTGGGCAGGACAGCTGGGCCTGGGACAAGTGCACTCTGGTAATGGAATAACAGGGCTGTGCTAAAGGCATAATTAGCACTGTGCTCAGAGTGGCAGGCACCCAGCAGAAGGGTAGACAGGCCTGGGCTGAGAAAAGGGCCTGGGGCCACTTGAGGACCTCAGGAAGGATTCAGTGAGGGCTCTGCCCGTCCCAGAGACCTAGAGATAAGAACTTTAATTGGTACCTGGAAATCTGTTTGCTTTTAGAGCCTAACCCTTAGCAGAGTAGAAACTTAATAATGGGGCAGTGCTATCGCAGCTGGGATGATCTTTTCAGATGAATAATCCTCAAGTCAATATTCTTTTTCTCCAGGTCTTCTGTGTTCAGCTGACTGTCTCAGGGAGATAAAGTACTTAGTTTGGCATTTTTGCTCCCTGGCCCCCTTCCATCAGAACCTGCTTTCTCCCCACTCCTCTTCCAGACCTCCTTTCAGACAAGCTTATCTGTTCACGGCCTGTGGAGCTGTCTGTCCTGTCCTCACCTGCCTCCAGCTTCCAATTGTTATTCCCTCTGCAGAGTACACCTTCTTCTATTCTGGATCCACTCCCCAGATTCCTTAGGACAACCCCCGTCCCCTCTCCTTCCTCTCTACCTCTCTTCTTTCCTCCTCTTCTCCCCCTTCTCCCTGTTCCTTAAAGCCTTCCTAAGTGCTCCCCTAACGTCCTTGGCCAGAAGTTTATTATTCATGGTCCTGATGGCAACTAATTGGTCTCTCCTTGCCTCTGGTATCTGGGTAAGCTGGATTTCTTCACATTGTTCATGCTAGATTTGTGCCTAGCTATCCCTCTTGGAAGACTAGAAGACTGGATCTGAAAGAAAGCTTGGATTGCCTGAGGCAAAGCTATTTCAAAGGACCCCTCAGTGACCAAGAGGCTTAAGTTATAGCAAGTTCTGCCTTCAACTTCTCCACAGGTAGGCAAATGTATGTATCCATCCATCCACCCATCCACCTACCTACCCATCTACCCACCATTCATCTATCCATCTACCCACCCACTCATTCATCCATTTCCCACCCCCTCAACCCCCACCCCCCAATCCATCCATCCACCCACCCACCCATCCATCCATCCATCCACCCACTCACCATCCCCCCAATCCATCCATCCATCCATCCACCCACCCACCCCCCAATCCATCCATCCACCCACCCACCCATCCATCCATCCACCCACTCACCCACCCATCCACCCATCCATCCATCCACCCACTCACCCTCCCCCCAATCCATCCATCCATCCATCCACCCACCCACCTACCCACCCCCCAATCCATCCACACACCCACCCATCCATCCATCCATCCATCCATCCATCCATCCATCCATCCATCCATCTACCAATCCATCCACCCACCCACCCACCTACTTAATAAAGAGGCCCAAAGCCCAGCAGATAGGTGTTTGGAATGTAGGTTATAAAGGAAGATTGACTAGTCCTAATCCTAACTCAGCCACTCACTTAGGTTGTGCAATGGTCACCTCTCTGAGTCTCAGCTTTCTAATCTGCAATGTAGGCATAGCCATATTCTCTTATTCTGTGGATTGCTGCAGGGATGAAGACAGACAGTCCCCACGAACCATTCGGAACAACAGGGAGTGTACAATAAGCTGAGCCTCGCGAGTGGAAGCTCATTACTCAGTAGACTGCATGAGGCACAGGATGAGGGTGTGATGGCAAGCAGAGCTTTTCTCACCTGTGAGGAGGAGGAGGAGGAGGAGGCTCAGGGAAGTCTTCCTGAGGAGATACCTTTCCAGGGAGAGCAGGGAAAGAGTGGGAAAGAAGTAAGAAAAGACAGTATTCTAGGCAGGAAGGCTCCCCTCATACCAATGGTCTACAGTGTTAGCAGAGGGGACAAAAACAGGGCAGGGGGCAGCAGGAGGGAAACATGGTTAGAACACTGCTTAGTAACTCAAGTGGAAGTGGCCTAGCTGAACCACAGAGAGAGAACAAAGTGCGCAGATTTGAGGTAGTTGCAAAAGTTGTCCACAGTCCCTGAGATCTGCTAGATTTGTGATGGGATGGTCTGAGAGCCAGAGACAGCATCGGGCTTACTGTGGCCAGAAGTGGGTAGTCCTGCAAGGAGGTGCCGATTTGGGGAGCAGGAGGTGGGTCCATTAGGCATTAGAAGTCTGAGGGGGTCGGTGGACAGGCCAGGGTGGGGTATTAAGGAGACAGATGGTCACAGGTCCAGCAGCACAGATCTGGGGTCGGTGTGGTTAGAGTTTGGAGGAGATATCGATCCCAAATAGCTCCTGGGATGGTGGAGTCTCTTGAACAACTGTGGCTATGGTTGCCCTTGTCCAATCCTTCCACTTCTACACACCGCTAGTCAAGCCTCCCACACTGCACTGTGTGCCCTTGGCTCCGAGGAGGTGATCAAGAGCCCATCTAAGAGTCCCATCCCTGAGTATGTTACATATGCCCTTTGCCTGTGTGTGTGAGTCAGAGGTGACTAGGAGGGAGACTAGTTTCAGGGAGATATAACAACCAACTTTATTTCTTTTCATCTGCATGCCAGCAGGCAGTTGGGAAGTCAGAGCCATCTGGGGATAAAGAGGGAGGAGTTAGGGAAAATGCCCACCAGGGTTCCTAGCCTGAGCAAAACTCCATGGGCAGGGACTACATGTACCACTGAAGCTGTATGGAGAGAGGATCTGGCTAAGCCACTAGAGCCTGGAGCTCAAGAATGGTCCTGGCTGGAGAAGCAAAGGGAAGTTCTCAGCATAGAGGAACCTCCAGGGCACTAACAGGCTTTCAGCCAATGGCACTCAGCCGTAGGTGACTGGCATTTGTATCATATTCTCTGTTGTGGTGGTTCTTTGTGCAGAATAGAATGCTCTACAGCATCTCAACTTCTATCTACCAGATGCCATCAGAAACCCTTAGTAGTGACAACTCCAAAATATATCTAGACCCATAGTTGAGAACCATAGCTGCACTTGGAATAATATTCAGTCTGCCCGTGTCCTTCTGTGCTCTGCTTTTCATATGGGTATTTATTCGCTCTACAGAGCTAAGAATGGCTTTCACATTTTTAAAAGGCTGAGGAAAATGTATTTGGTGACAATGTAAAAATTACACAAAACTCAAATTTCAGTGCCCATAAAAAATTGGGCTGGGAGTCATCCTCATTCATTTGCATCTTATTCATAATGGCACAGGCCTGCAGTCCTAAGGAGGGTGACACAGGAGGGTCGCTGGTTCAAGTTCAGCCTAGGCTATGAAGTGAGTTTCAAAATAACAATAAGGATGACAAAGGTGACGATGAAGATAAAAATCTAAAATGCACCATCTATAGCTGCTTTTGAGCCAATGACAGTCAAGTTGAAGCCAGAACAGTCTTGTGGCATTGGTAAATACAAATAAGTATCCCTTATCCAAAATGCTTGGGATCAAAAGTATTTTGGATGTCTGATTTTTTCTTCCAATTTTTGAAATTACATATCCCTGAGTTATCTTGGGGATGGGACCCAAGTCTAAACATGAGATTCATTTATGTTTCACATATACTATATGGACACATAGCCTGGAGACAATTCTATATAGCATTTAAAATAATCTGGTGTATGAGATGAAGTTTCATAGTATGGAATTTCCTATCTGTGGTTTCACTTAGGTATGCAAGAAGTCTAGGAATTTGGACTACTGTGGATTTTCAGAAAATGCATGCTTAACACATATGTAAGACTTAATAGGTTCTATGCTGTTAGCTTGGTGGGGCAGGAGCCACTCAGGGAGATAGCATGTAAGCAGACTGCTCTTTGAAAGTCCTGGCTCTACAGAGGACTGCAGTAAAGGGGTTGCTGGAGGGAGTGTGGGGTTAAAGGCAGGTTTCTCCCCTTGATAGCAGGGGGTGTATGTGATATAAGGGATAAGAGAGACTCATCAGAGGGGACCCTGGAAGGAGAGGAAGAGGACTGGAGCCATCACCCCTGTGTATAGACTACTCAAACTAGGTGGGGACCCAGGCAGGTCCACTGTAGCTGTCAGGCAGCTTGGTCAGTTTGTGGGCTCGTGAGAGAATTAAAGCCAGCCAAGGTTATGCAAGCAGACTTAGATAGCAGCTTGGGTTGGGCAGAGAGACACTTAAATCTAGCTTTGGGAGTATTTTAAAATCTTACACTATTATTTGCGTTTATGTATAAATGACTTTCTTCAGCTCTGTGCTAACTTTGTAACGAAATTACATAGAGAGTCTGCAAAGGGGTGATTTTGTAACATCTTTTTAACTTTTCTCAGTTGGACATCTTTGAGAAAACTTTTTATTTAAATGTAACACATGCAAAAAAAAAAAAAAGTGCCCAAATTCTAAGTGTTTGAATGTATTTTCATAAAGGGAATGCCAGGTGAAGAAATGGAGTCAGAGTTGCTGCTAGAGTCAATCAGCCATTCCCTTAAGCCTTTGCTGCCTGCTGAGGCCACCCCCTAGCCCTGCATTTGGAAGTCCCAGCTCTATAATGAATCTGAGACAAACACACTGATGCTATGGGTTGTAGTGGTTAGTCCCTCACCCGGCAGCAGCTGCCCAGGCCCCACCTGTTCTCAGCTACCCTGCTCTCTGTGGTGTTTTCTTCCTGGAGTATCGCATCATCAGATTCTAGGAACTGGTGGGGCAAGGTAGGAGTTTTAGTCCCCGGCATTTCTGGCTGATGACAGAAATTCAGATTTGAGTGAGACATCTCTAATGCACCCAAAGATACAGGTCAGGAGGGCAGGAAGCCAGTGCCTCTCAACTCACCATGTTTTTTTTTTTTTTTTTTTTTTTTTTTGCCGGGAATCCGGGAACGGAAGCCAGGTGTTGCACATGTGAAACAGGTTTTCTACCATTAAGCGACACCACTCAGCCCCATGTTTGACTTTCTTGGCAACACTGTGGCCTTTGAAGATTGATGGAAACTAGCTACCTCTCCCAGAAAAAAGAAAATGTACGCACACAGGTTCACAGATGTTTACATCCAAATTCAGTGGGTTCCCAGACCCTGAGAGCCACACAAGCTACCAAATATGTTGTTTTAACACTTCTCACACTAAGTCATCAGTGGAAATGCTTCGGGAGTGTGGAAAGCGACTGCCCCATAGGGCCATCAACACAGTGATGGTCTCCTGTGTCACCAGGAACAGCATGTGCCTTCTCAGAGGAATGGTTAAGGGATAAGCCAGGGTGACCAATAAATACACAACACTGTTCTCTACCATGTGTTAAGACACTTGACAAGCTTAATTTCTCGTTCCTGCAAGAGCTAACCAGATACAAAGTTTCTCTCCCACTTTACTGATGAAACAGATCTTGCCCCGGAGGCCCTAGCTAACACCAATAGTGTGGGACCTTGAAATCCTTTTGGTCCATCGATCTGATGTCCTGTCTTCTTTCTACTGCCCTCTTCCCAGAGAGCACTTTCAGCTTCTCTCTCAGTTCTGCCCTGAAGATCCCCCACAGCTGGACGTAGTTTCTCATGAAGGTAGTTCAGTGTACCCAGCTTCACTTGTGGGAAATGACTCACCAGAGCCCTGCCATGCTGGGACTCCAGGGGACACACGCACACCACTTCCTGTGTCTCAGAGAGAGCTCCTGGCAGTGTGAGCTGGCAAGGCAAATCTCCGAGAGTGGCTAGAAACAGATAAAAACCCATCTAGCTCTGCATCCTGAGACGGAGGAGTCACTGCCTGGCCACACGTGACAATTCTATCACTTGGGCCTTGGTGGGTGGCGGCTGGACTAGATTACGGTACTAGGGTAAGGTCATTCTCGCTGCCGCCTCTGCATGCCTGGGAACCTGTAAATTCTCCCTTATGACAGCAATTCTCACTTTAATGTGTAACAAAACTCCTAAATGGGGATTTCCCAGTTGAGAACCAGAGATCCAGATCAGGGTCTACAAACCACAGCCACTAAGCAGGTCTGGCCAAAACTCGTTTTTCACAGCTCAAGTAAACACTAGGGAAGAAATCTGAAGTGCCCCCTCCTTCAAAAAACTATGCTGTGATACATACAAATTACACATGGTTCGGATTTTGGTGTCCATAAATTAGGCCTTACTGAAGCACAGTCATTGTTTTTTTTTTAATTATTTATTTATTTAATGTATATGATGCTCTATCTTCATGTACACTGCAGCCTGCAGGCCAGAAGAGGGCGTCAGATCACACTGTGGATGGTTTGTGAGCCACCATGTGGTTGCTGGGACTTGAACTCAGGACGTCTGGAAGAGCAGCCAGTGCTCTTAACCTCTGAGCCACCTCTCCAGCCCAGCACAGTCATTGTTTAAGCTGCTTTTGAGCCACACGGACAGTTGCTTGTACTTCAAGGCACAGGGATGTGGCTGGACTAGGATTTTGCCCGTTGGCCCACAAAGCCTAAAAAGTATTTACTACACGGTTCTGTAGAGGACATGTTGGTAGGCTGATCTCTGGGAAGCAGTAGGGAGGGGAGAGGAGGAGAGGAGGAAAAATGAGCCACCAGAAGCTTTTGAAACCAAGGGAGCCCTGCTCTGGGCTGATCAGCCCTTAAGGCCTTCTGCATGTGGCTGTCCTGAAGGTGATCGTGAAGGCTTCTATTAAAGCAGTCACAGTCCCGCAATGCTTATATGCAAACCTAAGACTTCACTTCTAGAATACAGGCCTTGGTTGGAAGTCCCCATCCCAGCCCAGAGGATAGGATTCAGCCAGTTAGGCAAGCTTTAATGCATGTGGGGTTTTCTGGGAAGCAGGTTCTTAGAAGGGCTAATGATCCTCCCTACACCTTTTAAACAGCTGGGCACACTTTTCCTTCAGGGTATCTCCTTTTTCTCACCTCTCCTTCCCCAGTCTGAATGTCCCTGGAAGGGTCATTTCATACCATACTCCCCAAGACCTACGACAAGAAAATCCATGGTTCTGAGCAGGAGTGTGAGCAGGTGGGAGAGGTATTTATCAATGGTCATCAGGGGAAAAAAGCCTCTTTCTCAGAGTGCTGCAAGCTCCCTGGAACCCCTACATTATAATCCTCTTCTTCCCATCAGCAAGAGGCCACACTTATTCCACAGAACCCCCACCCCCCCCAAGGCCTCCTGCCTTCAGGGTTAGCCAAGCAAGTCCTGACTCCAGCCCTGGGATTCCAGGTATTTCCCCAGCCCCACCTCATATAATTGCTTTCCAGTCAGTTAATCCTTGGCCACACCCTCAGCTCCAGCCAGGCAAGGCACTTCAGTGTGGCCGGCAGAGTTTCTGAGACTTCCCATGGCACTGGGCCAAGCCCAGGGAAGCCTCTGGACTCCCCTTGCCCAAACCACATCCTCCCTGCCCTTACCCACACCTCAAACTCTGCTCTGACTAACATTTCCAAACCAAGCAGAACGCAGGCCAGCCCAGACTCAAAGCAGCAGAGCAATTCATTCCCTTCCTGTCCCCAGCCCTGAGGACTGGTCATATACCCCCTAATGGTGAGATATGGTGAGCCAAAAGGGGAGTTGTACCTACCGTTCTAGTCTCAGGACTAATTGTTTTAAGCAGGGCTTCAGCCTTGATTCAAGGATAATTAGTCACTGCTTGTGTGCGTTTGCATTTCCACAGAGTGTTTGCACTTCCTAAGTCTAGCTTTCAACCCTGGGAAACCAGATTCAGCAAATACCTCTGAGTAAGGAAGAAGGTCTTAAATACAGAAACGGTCACCTTAAGTACTCAAGGGGGCAGTGAAAGAATGAGACGGTTGTGCCTTTTCCATACGGGGCACTGTAGGGAGCCACTGGCAGCTGCTGGCACCGATCCCCACTGTGGGTTCTGCCATGAGCCCTCTCATGCGGCCTCGCCTCAGTCAGGGTCCTTCTCTTTTTCTATAATTTCTTCCTGCTTTGTCCAAAAGGGACTGGAGAACATAAACACCACCAGGAGCTGGCTCTGAGCTTTGGGGGTTCAGCTTTTACTGCTCCCCCTTTCTGCTGGGTGCTCAGAGAGAGGGAAGCCATAAACAGTACTTTCTGCATCCAGAACTGTTCCAAGAGCCTGATGATTCCAGGGGCTAGCTATTCGCCAGACCTGTGCCGGTCAGCACCATAACCACTAGCCACATGTGGTCTGAGCACTTACAAGATGTCTGGCCCAAACTGAGCAGTGTCCGCACAGTAAAACATATAATAGGTTTCAAGGACTTACTTAGTTCATACACATACAAAAAAAATATCAAAATGGATTGCTGCAGTGATCTTAGCTCTCAGGCCGAGGCAGGAGCACAGAGAGTTTGAGAGTAGCCTGGGCTATGGAGCTCTGTCTCAAAAAAAAAAAAAAAGAAAAATGCAACAATAACAACAAAACATTTTCACTGATAACTTTTTACTGTTGGTTATATCACGTTAAAATTATAATTATTTGGATACCATTGATAATGTAAGATTTGACCCACCCCTCCTTGGGAGGGGCTTAAAATGTGGCTACTAGAAAAATTGAAAATAGCAAGCCAGGGGTTGGTACCACGAACCTTTAATCCCAGTACTCAGGAGGCAGAGGCAGGCTGATCTCTGTGAGTTCTAGGCCAGCCTGGATTACAGAGTTAGTTTCAGGACAGTCAGGACTACACAGAGAAACCATGTCTCGAAGAAAAAACAAACAACAACAACAACAAAAACCCAACCAAAACCAAAGCCAAAACCAATGAACCAACCACACAAACAAAAAAATTGAACATTGAGAATGTGGCTTCATGCTATGATGGCACTGAAGATAGTTCCATAATTGAATTTCTGCTGGACCCGTGAGAGCTATGAAGGTTCTAGGTTGTCAACATTTGCCACTGTGGTGTTCTCTCCCAGCTGCCTCATCCTTCCACCTTCCTGTTTTACCCTCCTTCATTCTTGACTTCCAAGGGTCCCACTTGAGCCTGGGGTACTCCCTCTCATTCCTCTTCATGGTAGGGATACAGGGGTGGTGACTGAGGTTCCCTTGGACCTACATGTCCAGCTGACACATAGGAAGGGGGTTATTAATGTCGTTGGGGATAAATCTCTCCCTGAACATTAGGGGAAACTTTCCTGAACCCCTCTGTTCCCTCCTGATGATCCTGGCTCATGGGATACTGACTCTGGGTGGATGAATTAAATCTGCCATCTCCCAGGAAGGCTGTGGACTGAAGCTGAGAAAAGGCTAGCTAAATGGAGCCAGAGGCAGGCCTGAGTACAGCCGGGCTAAGGGTATATTTGCCCTGGTTCACTTATGGTGGACACAGACTACTTCTGAGTTTGATCTAGGGGAGATGACTTCTTCCTTTGGGTTGTAGGCTCATCTCTAAGGACTACTTGTAGCCACCCCGTCGTGATTCTCACTTTGCCTTGTTGAGGGTTCTGCATTCTTTTCTGAGAGGCTCCTCCAGATTCCCTTTGGAAAGGCTAACTGACCATTGTCTTCTGTTCACTCAGTCTAGACATGTTATTTTGTTAGTTTCTTCAATGAGTATTTATCGAGTACCTACTGTATGTCAGACACCACTGGGGACATAGCTATGAATAGATACATTTCCTGCCTCTAGAGTTCCCACGGTAGAAAACAAACAGATTTACAAAGGAACCTAACGTAACACCAAGTACTGTTACCACTATGATAAGAAAGAAGGCAGGCTGAGGACAGTGACAAGTAGCCAACTGGGGTGCCATGAGTGTAGTCAGGACCCTTCTGAGGAACTGAAAGCTAATCCTAGACCAAAATGTTTAGAAAGCAGGCACACTGCCTGAGAGGGTAGCATGTGCAAAGGCCTCAAGACTTGTTTTATTGGGTTCCCCTACCTTAGGTTTTACACAACTAAAGTGACCCCTTATTTCCTGACTTCACTTTTCAGAGGTGGAGTATCCCTCAGAAAGGAAGCTATAGAGAGGTATGAAGTTAGTTTGCAATTAGCAAACCTACTAAGTTACGTGCATTTAATTCTGCACCCAGCAAGGAACCTGAAGGCCAGAGAGAAGAAGCTGCTAGAGTGTGTCAGCTTCAAATCCTCCTTCTTTGCATGCCCTCCTCTTGCCAAGATCAGGCTTCTCCTTGAGGTTTCCTCTTCTAGGGGCTTGGCATGGGCCTAGAAGTCACAACCCTGTGCCTTACTGTCCTAGACTTATCATAAAGGACCTGGGTTCTAGCTGGGTCTAAGTAGACAAAAAGGAGGAGGGGCAGTTTCTGAATTTCTCTCCTAGGTGGACGTGGCTCCCAAAGCTGTTTCTGACCCATGGTGGGGATGACGCAAACTGAGCAGCATCAGCTCAGGCTGAGTGTGAACTACAGGTCTGCAGAGCCAGTGTAAGCCGAGGGCATCACAGGTTGCACCAGCAGCTCTTAGCACAAGCGTCCGTTTTCCTGCCCCGGAGAACTGGCTGGGCCTACTCCAGGTCACGGTGTTCTATGAAACAGCCTACGATGACTCCCTCTTATACAACAGCCCTGACTTGAGTTACTCCATTTTGGGTGTAAGTTCCAAGAAAGAACAATTTCATATCTTGTTTACACAGACAAATAACTACCACTTGCCAAGACACTGAAAAGTACAAGCTAATAAATAATATATTTGCCCCAACCAATAATGTCACAAAAATGGCATTAAGTTGATACTGGAAACACCAAGCACATAGGCTTATCAGTTACCCAGATGTGCCATTTCCTCATCTGAGAGTACAGAAGGAGGAACTCCTGAAGACTGCAATGTGCCTAGTACACTGACCAGTCATCTACTCGTTAGAAGTCTTGCTCAGGAGAATTACCATAGCGAAGGGCTCCTGCCTCTGTGTTTATTGTGAGTGCAGTTTCTCCTGCCTCTGACACTCAGTCTTCTTTAGACTGGCCTTTGAAGAGGCCTGTCCCCTGGACCCACATCTGCCATCTTTGAGCCTGAACAGCTCTGGGGTCCAAGCCGCCTAACTCCGAAGCTTCCTTGGGCTTAGCTATACGGCAACTTTTCTCTCTCTCTGAGTGATAGTATGTGATCTGAGTGTTGATATTAGCAACTGACAATATTGAAACAAGGGCTGGAGAGGTGGCTTGGCAGTTACAAAAAGCACTTGGGGGCTGGAGAGATGGCTCAGCCGTTAAAGGCTAGGCTCACAACCAAATATATAAAAAGCACTTGGTCTTCTTGCACAGGACCTGGGTTTGATTCCCAGAACCCACATGGTAGCTCGTAACCATCGGTAACCCCAATTCCAGGAAATCCAACAGGCACGTATGTAGTATACATACATGCATGCAGTTTGTACACGTGAAGTAAAGCAAGTAAATCTATAAAAATTTTTAAAAAATTGGAATAAAAGAATCTAATGGCTAATTAAGCAAAATCAGAATTACATGGCAAACTATAGCTAATATGTAGCTTTTGAATATACTTTATTCAACTTAATCAATTAACAAATTGGAAAGACTCATGACATCTTCATCCTCCCTTTCCTCTTTCAGTAATGGTACTGATCCAAGAACCTAGATCCTTGCTCATGCGAAGGTCTTTTTTACTTTTTATTTTGAGGCAGGGTCTTACTGAGTTGTCCAAGCTGGCCTTGAACACATTCTGTTCAGGGTTAAATTTTTGATGTTCCTACCAGGGTTAAATTTTTGATGTTCCTACCTCAGCTCCTGGGTAGCTGTTCTCTGTGCCCCCGTCTGATACCCTCGTGTTCCCGAATCTGTTGAGCTGAGGAGACTCTGCCATCAGCCTGCTGGGAAATGGCCAAGGTGGGTTCGGGGTTTTTAACAAACTCATGTGTGGCTTTAACCACCCCTCAAAATTTACAAGTCCCAAGCTAAGCTAAGGGACTATCTAGAAAAATCCATGCCTACTTTTAGCGTCTCCACATCTATGTTCTCATCTTGGCCCACCTTCAGCTGGCTCTGCAGAAACGGTGCAAGATGGGGGTTCTCTTCAAGTTCAGACATTAATTACCAAGTTAGAATATTTTTCAAATTACAAGGCATAGCTCCAGGAGACAAAAGGCTGGGAGGAGCAGGAGGAGGGCAGGGAAGGCTGCCACCAAGATGGAGAATGGGGGGGAGGGGTTGCTCAGGGGAGAACAGGCTAGAGGCTGGGTTAGCAGATACCCTGGCCCCTGCTTCATTTCAAGGCTAATACCTCCTACAGAGAACATGGAGGCTAGGAATAGAGACTTGCACCCTGCCCAGAACTGGGTACAAGATGCAGGGCTTTTCCTGATTGCGAGTGGAAAAGTTTTAACCACTCTATGTCTCCCTTTCCTATGGGAGCCCTTACCGTTTTTTCACAAAAAGAAGAAAGACTAAGTCATTGTCCAGCTAGGCAGTATAGAGCTGAGAACTCCCTAGAAGGATCTGGAAGGGCAAGGGTCACAAAGGCTCTGCCACTCTGCCTGACTTAAAAATGCCCAAGAGTTGGTACCATTAGGAAAATGCCCCAACCAATACATTCTTCATAGGGCTGGTTCATTCTCCACTGAGCTACAGGCATTCTGTATTTCAGAGAATGTACCCAAAGCTGCCTCAGGCCACTTTCCAGAAGCCAGCCTCCTGTGACAGCCTCCTGCAGCCATGCTGTGCTTGGAGTGTACTGGTCATCTCTGAAGTTTGAAGACTGTTTAAAAATGGTTCTGGAGTGGGGACTGGTTTCCCTTTGGAAACCAGTGTCTGGTGGGAGCTGGTATTTTTATAACTGTAGGCTCTCTATCAGATCCTGTGTTACCATGGTTGCTAAGGGGAACACTGGCTTCAAATTTCACATTTCAGCGTGCTCAGCCTGGCTAAGGAAACAGAACAGTTATGGGGTGGGGGTGGGGAAAGGATGGAGAGGCTGGTGGACTGGGTGGGAACTCCAGTTTTATTTTGAGGCCACCTCAAAGGCACTGCCTATGTGTGCGCATGTGATTGTTTGGTAGGGTTGGGGGAATGTTCTGCACAGGTTGGCACCATACCACGAATGACTTTGCTATGTGTGCCACGAAAACGAGGGGAACAAATGCGTGGGGAGGGGATGATGCATGTGGGGGTTACATCAACAGAGTTCTGGGAAGTTTAAGCCTGGGTACTCATAGCATGAACCTTGGAACCTGCAGGGACTCTGATGCTAAACGAAGAGCTCAGGGCTTAGGTACCTGGCCTGGGAATGCTGCAGGCTCAGAGGAACATTCTGCCAGGATTCTGTACCTAAGATTGGGGGTAAAAGAAATTGTTCAAGGATTTACAGGCCTCATTTCCTACCTTTGCATTCTGTTTTACTGTTACAGTACAAATACTTTCATGATGTGCTAGGAACCGCTCTGCTAAGATGGCCCTAGGGCTCCACCATTCCCTTTCCCAGTTGTGTCTCCCCAACCCCCATTTGTAGCACTGTGTTTCCCATAGTGCTTGAATTCTCTGGGGTTCTCTGGCTCCAAATTTAGGTGACTTTGGTGTCTCCTTTTAGTCTGATAAGGAAGTAACATTTTTGTTGTTGTTGTTAGTTGAATGAATACACAAACTCAAACTCTTCTTTTTGGTGTTGGTTTCAGGCTTAAAGCTTTTAGAAATCATCTGGCATATACCAGACTGTGTCTGGTGGGAACCTCCTCTTTTCCCCTAGCTGTTCCCTAGTCCGCCAGCTACCCTCTTTTCCCCATAGTTATTTAGTTCCCGACCATGCTCTGGGCTATGTCATCTCTGCAGATGTGGTTGCCACGTTGAAAGGGCTGGGGATCACAACAGTGTTTGTTCCTAGGGCTAACAGGAAAACTTTGCAATCAGACTAAAACACCGCTGAGTATGAACACAGCCTGCCGTGGTGCAAGCCTGCAATCTCAGCACCCGAAAGGTGGGCCCAGGAGAATCAAGAGTGTAAGGTCATTCTAGCCACACAGTGAGTTAGAGGCCAGCCTGGACGACATGAGACTCTGCCATAAACAAACAAACACCAAAAAAAAAAAAAAAAAAAAAGAGCATAGAATCCTACGATTCTGAGAGCTGACACTTAGCCTCTAAATACTAATGGAAGAATGAAATGACTTAAAGTCACTGGGAAGGGGCCACAAGCCATTACTATAACAATATGCCAAGGGACAAGTCCAGAGGGTAGATGCTGACTGACGGCCTTGGGCAGAAGTTAGCTCTTTAGTATGCTATAAGAATTGCAAACTGCAGTTTGGGTGGTGGTAGTTAATGCTTTTAATCCCAGCATTTGGAAGGCAAAGGCAGAGGCAGGAGGATCTCTGTGAGTTCGAGGCCAGCTTGGTCTACCGAATGAGCCCTAGGACAGCCAGAGGTGCACAGAGAAACCCCTCCCCCAATGGCAAAACTGCCAGGCTCAGTGGCACATATCTCTAATCCCAGCACCCTGGAGACTGAGACAGGGGATCAAAAAAAGTCCCTCATCACGGAGGTAGAGAATGAGCAAGAGTCAGACAGGAAGAATGCAGGTTTGCCCATGGAAATACAACCAGGTGTATTTCCTGGCAGGGGTATCACATCTGACTCTGGGTGGGGGCCTGGATGCCCAGTTAGGAACATGGTCTCCTTTAGTGGCCAAGAATCTTCTCTTGAATTATGCCTGAGACACAAGCTGTACCATAGCAACTCATGGTAAAGCTGCTACATGTCATCTGTTTTTCATGAATGCCTGGATTACTTGAGGCTCTAAAGCTAACCCAGAGCGTTCCCATACTACAGAAGAGAAACCTGAGGGTCTGACAGCTGATAGATCAGGTTGGAACTCTACAGCCAGGAAGCTGCTGAGATTTGAACTTAGGTCTCAGCACTTAAGGCCAGGTGTTCCCATAATTCTTTTGGCTGGTCAGTAGTTGCTCACTAAATATACCTGGGATGTGGCTGTTCCTGTTACTTGGCCATGGCCACCGACCAGAATCAACCTGGAAAGCTTCCATCCCCACAGCCCAACCCCAGGAAGTTTGGTTTTACTGGGTGAGGGAGAGGGGCAAGGACCGATTTGGGAATTAGCAATTTTGTAAAACTTCCAGAGGTGCAGGGTGAAGATCATTTCCCATGGATCCAGCCAATAAATCTCCCCTCCCTGAGGGAAGCCCAGAGCACAGCCTACCTTGGGCTTCCTCTGGCCCCAGCTAGGCTGCCAGGCACTCCCAGCCCCCTGCTCTGGGGAAGTCAGGAGTAGTCTTTCTGGCAAGGTGCCCTTGAAGAATATCCTGCATTAGTGGAGTCTTTCTACCCACACCCACTTCATCTCAGCCTTTTCCGAGGTCAGATTTCCCTGGAGCCAAAGCAGTGTGAGCAATTGAATGCATGCTCACACACAAAGTTCAGAAAGTGTCTCTCTCATTGTTGCACAGAGCAGTTTCATTTCCTGATGAACCTGACTTGCTGGCCTCTAGCTTCCCAGCGTTCATGCATGTCTGCCTCCTCCAGCAGCCCAGCTTGCTGCTTGCTGGGTCTGTAGGGGGCTCTCTTCACAGGCAGACCCCTTCAAAGCCACCGTCCACAGGAAAAGCACAGGAGGGCAGTGTGTGTGTGTGGAGGGGGGCAGCACAGAGGTATGAAAGATTCCCAGCAGAATCCCTCGTCTGCCCCCAGTCCTGACTGTGGTTGCAGGATTCTGTGGAGAGCAGGAGGTGAGTTACCAATAGAGACCGGGCAGGGGGCAGTGGATGAGAGAGAGAAGGTAGGACGACTTTCAGGGGAGGGGGAAAGAATGAAAGGAAGTGAGGAGAAGCAGGCACAAAGCCTTGTTGAAAAATTCCCCTGCCACAGGAATTTCCAACAGAGCTCTTCAAGCAAGGGGCCCAGAGAGAGGTTTAATAATCACCCAAGGGAGTCTAGAAAACACGCTCCTGAGGCTAGGTGATGGAATGGAAAAGCAGAACAGTGAGCCTTGAAGGGTCATAGGTGGAGGGTGCAGGGCCAATCAGACCCAGAGTCTGCCAGGCTGGCCAAGAGAAGCCAGCTGCCATGGGGGTATGCCTACACTCCAGCTTGGTCAATCACTGGAGCTCCCTGAGTGTGGAGTCCCTGAGGTCAGTTTTGCTGAGGATCTGGGCTAGACTATGGTACGCTGAGAGAGCTGTTAAAGCTCACCTGGGTGTCTCGCAAGTCGTGTCTTCTGGAATCTTTTTACAACGTTTTATAGATCTCAGTGTGTAAGTGTTTTTCCTGTCTAATTTTACTTCATCAGTTAAGTTTGGTCAAAGCATTTTACTCTTTTTAATGGGACTGTAAGTGGGATTGTGTTCCTAATTTCTTTCCCGGACAGTTCATTATCAGTAGAAATGCAAGTGATTTTCACAGTTGAGTTTACCTCATTCGACTTCATTGAATTTGTTTATTTTTTATAAATTAATTAATTAATTTTGAGATAAGGTGTCCACATGCAGCCTTTGCTGGCCTGGAATTTTCTATGTAGACCAGGCTGGCCTCAGACTCACAGAGTCACCTGCCTCTGCTTCTTGAATGCTGGGACTAATGGCATGTGCCATCACGCCTGGCTTTTAACAATTTTTTGAAGGATATCTTTAGAAGTTTTCAATTCAGTCTTGCTGTATAGTCTGGGCTGTCCTCAGACTCATGACCTTAATGCTTCAGCTCATCCAGGGCTAAGATCACAAGTGAGAACCACCATGCCCAACTAAATGTTTTATATATAAGATCATGTCATCTGCAAACAAGGGTAGTTTCATGTCTTCCTTTTGGATGTGGATGCCTTTTGTTTCTTTTTCTTGTCTAATTCTTCTGGTAACTTCCAGGACTATGTTTAATATGAGTATAGGAAGCATCCTTGTATTGTTTCTGATCTTGGATTGGAAGGTATCAGTATTGTGAAAACATCTACACCAACCAAAGTGTTGGAAAGATTCAATATGCGGGGCATGGTGACGCACGCCTTTAATCCCAGTACTCAGGAGGCAGGGGCAGGTGGATTTCTGTGAGTTCGAGGCCAGCTTGGTCTACAGAGCAAGTCCAGGACAGTCAGGTATATACAGAGAAACCCTGTCTCGAAAGACAAAAAAAAAAAAAAAAAGGGAAAGATTCAAGAATCACATGTAAGAATCACAATCATCTAATTTTACAGAAGTAATTAAAAAATTCTAAAATTCAAGCCGGGCGGTGGTGGTGCACGCCTTTAATCCCAGCACTTGGGAGGCAGAGGCAGGCGGATCTCTGTGAGTTCGAGGCCAGCCTGGTCTACAAAGTGAGTCTAGGATAGCCAGAGCTGTTATACAGAGAAACCCTGTCTCGAAAAACCAAAAAAAAAAAAAAAAATTCTAAAATTCAAGTGGAACCACAAAAAGCCCCATATAACCAAAGCAGTCTTGACCAGAGAACAGAATTAAAGGTATCACAGTCCCTGACTTTAGAATGTATTACAAAGCCACAGTAACCAAAACAGCATGATACTGGCATAAAGACAGACTTCTGGATTTTATTGAACAAAACACAGACAGAGGCTGGTAATAAAGCTACATACCAACTGACCCTCAACAAAGGAGAAAGTCAGTCTCTGTAGTAAGTCGTGTTGGGAAAACCCACATGCAGAGGAATGAAACTGGACCCTAATTCATACTATACATGAATAACAACACAGACTAACACTTACACACAAGACTCCAAAACCATAAAACTATTAGAAAACATAGTGAAAAGGTGCTTGGCATTGACTGGGCAGCAAGTGTGGGATATGACCCCACAAATCCAGGCAATGAAAGCAAAAACAGCCAAGTAGACTTATGTCAAACCAAAAAGCTTCTACACAGGAAAAGAAATGATCTATAGAGTGAGAGACAACCCACAGAATAGGAGGAGATATTATAAACCATACATGAAATAAGGTGGCAATGTGCAAGACAGTGGTTTCTTTCTTTTTTCTTTTTCTTTCTTTCTTCTTCTTTTTTTTTCTTTCTTTCTTTTTTTTTTTTTACAAAACTAAGGCAGTGGTTCTCAACCTTCCTGAAACTGCGACCCTTAATACAGTTTCTCATGCTCAAGGTGACCCCAACCATAAAATTATTTTTGTTGCTATTTCATAAGTGGAATTTTGCTACTGTTTTTGAATCTTAATGTAAATATATCTATGTTTTCCAACGGTCTTAGGTGACCCCTGTGAAAGAATTATTTGGACCCAAAGGGGTCATGGCCCACAGGTTGAGAACCACTGCCTAGGACTCAATGGCAGAAAACCTAGGAACATAGTGAGAAAGTGGACTGAGGGTTTGAATGGACATTTTACCCAAGAAGTCACGCAGATCGCTGGCTGCTGTATGAAGAGATGCTCAACATCCTTAGTTATTAGAATGTTAAGCCAATTCAGACTATAGTGAGCTACCAATTGATAACTCTTATCACAAAACGAGACAACAATTGTTGGCAGGGCTGCAGCAAACTGGGAACTCCTGTACAAAGACTATGGGAATTGTAAGATAAGGCTGTACCCAGGCTGGTCAGCGAATCCTAAAGCAGAACAACCTTCTCGGATTTATTCAGATGAGACAAAATCATGATCTCTAAGCATATTTGCACTCTGATGTTCACTGCAGTAGTGGCCACAAGAACCATACTATGAAAAACAACTGAACTGGCCTTCAGTGCACGAGGGTAGAAAACGGGGTGTGTGTGTGTGCAGAATACAGCATTTATCCAGTATTTAAAAGAAGCAAATCCCACAACAGCAGCAGTGTTGATGAGCCCGAAGGACATCGCACTAACTGAAACAAGCCAACCAAGGAGGACAGTGACTGCAGGGTTCCACGTTTACCAGGTGCTATGATTTGCAGGTGGTTTGCTCTCTAAGAGTTTATGTGCTAGAAGCATGGTCCCCGGTGGGGCAGTGTTAGGAGTTGGCATAGAACCTTTCAGAAGGGGAGGCACAATGAGAAGAAATCAGATCAATGGGGGGTCACTGTCCCCCAAAGGGGTGAATGCAGCTTTCTTAGCCCATGCCCTTCCTCCATATTTCTGGCTCACTACACGTCTTAAAACAATGGACCCAGATGACTATGGATTGAACTTTCTAAAAACATGGACCAAAATCAACTTTTCCTTCTTTAAATGGCTTCTCTCAGATATCTATCTCAGCAAAAAAGTTAGACTTAAAGATCTGGGTAGGAAGAGAGGTGCTACAGATTCTGGGTCAGCCATCCGCATGGACCCAAGGGAAAACCTATACCTTCCCAGCATGGGGTAGGTAGCAACAACAATTTTGGTTCTAGAAAATTCTTTGATGTGGCTGCTTTGGGCTGATTACATACCATGCTTGGGTATGATCACACATGATAAGGCAGGAGAGGTGGCAGCTAACTCTTAACAATTCACCTCTTCATGACTTAATCTCTTCATTTCCTCCTCTTCCTCCTCCTCCTCTTGGTATTTTGAGACAGGGTTTCTCTATGTAGCACTAGCTGTTCTGGAGCTCGCTTTGCAGACCAAGCTTCCACTTCCTGAGTGCTGGGACTAAAGGAGTGCACCACTATTCCCAGCTTCATCTTTTCTTAAGGCCACTCCTGAGGGTAGTTTCTTGGAAAGGCCCTTGGATGGAGAGTTCTGGATCTCCAGGCCAACCTTTAGCATGGACTGGCTATATGTCTCCGGGCAGGAACTCTGCTCATACTCCCTTTGAGATCTGGCATATGCTTAGTGTCCCAAGAGGACATGGTTCTCTGAGAGCCCCGGTGCCCAGTGGGTCCTCTAGGCACATCTATGCTCTGTTCTAGCTGTCCAGTGCACTCAGCGGCCTCTCCATGCCGCGCTTTTCTCTCTAACCCATTTTAGAAAAATAATGCATTCTGGTTTGATTTGGAATGTCCCTCATAGGCTCGTGTTTTGAAAGCTTAGCCCCAGGTTGGTAATGCTATTTTGGGAAGGCCTGGAAACTCTGAGGGATAAGGCTGGAAGGAGTTTGATGCTGGGGACAGGGGATGAGGGGAAGTGTGTTCTTCAGTGCCCACTTCTGGTCTCAGTCTCTGCTTCCTGTTCTCCACCTCACTCTACAGCTGCCATCATGTTCCTCTTGAGTACATGAGCCTAAGTAATCATGGACAAGGCCTTTTGAAACTGTGAGCCAAAATAAATCTTTCCTCCCTTAATTTTTTTTTCTCTCAGGCGTTCTGTCTATCACAGCCACGCAAGAGAAACTATCTCAAAGTTCTGAGAGACTCTTTTGCAGGGCAGCCTAGCTCTTCCCCAAGAGGGTACAGCTAAAAACCAGGCCAACATGAATGAGGGCAGTGGGCAGCTTGGCCGGGTGGTGGGGACTCTCATTTCTTCTTTTACAAAATGCTGAAAGGTATAGATGACTTATTATTCAAGATTACCATGAGCACAATGTGATTCTGTGTTTTTCAAAATGCCATCCCCCTCCCCAAGCTTAATTCATCAAACAAGTGTGCATTAGGAAGGCCTCACTGCTCCCTGTCTATGCAGACCTGTCGGCACCTTCCGGATCTCACACCACAAAGTGTGCACTACCTTAGGTGGTGTGAAAAATCTCCCAGCAGCCAGGGCCAGCACTCCTACAGCCCTGCTTCCTGCTGGGGGAGCAGGTGACAACAACACCAGGAGGGGGGGCCCAGATCATGCAGAAGAAATTGGGCAATTCAGGTCACTGCCCTGAAACAGCACTGTTCCTTATCTTGAGATGGCTCTTAGGGGCACATGGCCATGTGGACAAGAATGGGCACTCGCAGCCCACTGCCTCTGAGAGAGCTGCCTTCTACTCACTCCAAAGGGACACAAAAGGCCAAGCTGCTGGTCCTCTTGGCACTGAACTGAGGCCCTGAAGAGTAAAATCAAGTCAGGTGAGGCTATGGATTGAATGAGCAAGTCACCTCAAAAGTCAAGCATATTCACTTATAGTCGGATTTTAGCCATATAGTACAGGATAACTATACTACAACCAATGCACCAAAGGGAACAGGAACATAGACTTTGTTTCCTGTCAATGAGACACTGTGCCCTAGTGAAGCTGCCCTGCAGGCCCCAGTGTATGAGGAGGCTCTTGGCTCTCATATGGCTGATATTAGCATATTCATAAAGAAACAGATGGCCAACATAGGGTGGTTCAGGGCTGTGGGTTCAAGTGTGAAGTGTGCTCTGCTTTAGGCTGGAATGAGCACATCATCGTCCTATAAAGGAAGGCCCCTCAAACACAAGCACACCCTCCCTTTGCTCAAATTACTTATTATAGTCTTTTCAAAAACATAAGCATCACTTCTGACTGTTCTTTTCCTTTTGGTCCATTTTCTCTGTAGCTTTTCCTGGAAGATGCTCCAATGAACCTGGCCACACTGCTGTCTTTTCTGCCGGAGGCCCAGGACCCTCCCCCTCTTCTTGCCACTTCTCTGTCCAGGCCCTTTGATTCTGCCATGCCCTGCGTCCCGGTGGCAGCAAAGGGCTGCCCGGGCAGGAGTGGACAGAGACTGGTAGAGTCAGGGCTGGCTCCTACTGAAGGATGCTGGGATGCTTTTCACTTGCTCTTCTGGAACTTTCTGGAGACACTGCCTCCTCCCTCCTGGCTACTCTCCCTCTACCCCTCATCTGGCCCCATCATCTCCCTTTTCTACCTCCTCCTGGGTGATACCACCTGTCTCCAGCCTTGAGCACTAGGTACACATAGACGCCTGACAGAAATAGTATCCATACTTCCCATGTGACCTCTTGTGCAGCTTTAGATCCTCCTGCCCACCACCCTCAGGTCAGCCTTTGAGGGGAGTCAGCAAGCGGCTCAAACATATATCTTGAGACCTATTTTCCTGGCTCCCATTCCCACGATGATTCTCTTCCTGAAACTCATGCCCCAGCAAATGTGGCCATAGGGCTGGTAAACAGGAGTTCCACTACATCTCCCTCCAACCTCAAGCAGCCAATCTTGATGGCTACCACTCTTAAGGACGCTGGAGTCCCACCCTCAGCTTGCTCCCTCCCTGCGGGGAGGTGGGTTGTTTCCTGCCACCCACCTTCCAGCCAGACTCCCTGTGTCCATTTTTGCCATCTTGTATTATCCCCCACAAACAGACCAGTGACCTCCTAGAGTCAGCTTTTATATCTTTTTTTTTTTTTTTTTTTTGGTTTTTCGAGACAGGGTTTCTCTGTGTAGCCCTGGCTGTCCTGGACTCACTTTGTAGACCAGGCTGGCCTCGAACTCGCAAAGATCCGCCTGCCTCTGCCTCCCAAGTGCTGGGATTAAAGGCGTGCGCCACCACTGCCCGGCCAGCTTTTATATCTTTAAGAGCAAGCATTCCAAACTTCCTTCTCTAAAGTCTCTTGGCCTCTCTTATTATTTTAAAAAGTTTTATTTTTATATTGTATGTATGAGTTTATGTGCACCACATGTGGGCAATGCCCAGAGAGGCCAGGAGAGGGCACCGATTCCCTGGAACTGGAGTTACAGGTGGCCATGAACTGCCCTACGTGGGTGCTAGGAACTGAACCTGCATCTTTTTTTTTTTTTTTTTTTGGTTTTTCGAGACAGGGTTTCTCTGAATATCTCTGGCTGTCCTGGACTCGCTTTGTAGACCAGGCTGGCCTCGAACTCACAAAGATCCGCCTGCCTCTGCCTCCCAAGTGCTGGGATTAAAGGCGTGCGCCACTACTGCCCGGCTGAACCTGCATCTTTTAAAGGAGCAGTAAATGGTCCTGTCTGCTGGGCCATCTCACCAGCCCTTATTTATTACTTTTAAAGACACACTTTAGAAGCAAAACATTAGAAGAAAAAAATCAGCGGCAAACCAACTAAACCCAGAGATCCACTTTGATATGCCACCCCAAACCTCTTCTACTGAGTTCTAGACTAGGAATTATAGAAGTCTGAGTTAAGAGCTCCTTTCTTTATGCGTGGAGTGGAAGCATAAAGTGGGGGAATCACCTCTTCCTTTACAGAGGATCCATTCTTTTACATGTAATTCAACTTCATTGCTTGCTTGTGTCTTTCCCAAGTGTCTCTGGGCAGCGCTTCCACTGGTGGCGGCAGGTGGGCAGGGCAGTAGCGAGGCCAAGGCCTTTGCTCTTACCTCCCTGAGGCATGTGTAGATGGGACACACCAGCACTCGGAAGGGCTCTCCAGTGCTGCTTCGCATGGTGCCAAACACCTCACACAGGAAGGTGATGAAGCCCAGCCAGCGCTCCACATCCTGCTGCTGCAGTTCCTCACGTATGGTGAAGTCCTTCTGCGGAGGCACAAGAGAGCGTGTCAGCCTCCCCCAGGCAACACCAGCTGTACCGCAGCACCCGCTGTCCAAGGGCTGACAGTGTTTAAAATGAGGACGGGAACCACCCTGCCTTGTGTTCATAGCATGACTTCTAGGTACCCTGGGTTGGGGGCACAGCTTTTCCTCCTTCTGAGAGTTGCTCAGACTTGGTCACCTTCCTCCTTCACAGGTGTCTTTTAGCCTGGGATGGAAGTTCCCAGACTGGGGATGTACATGGTGGTAGTCGAGGTGTGTGTGTGTGTGTGTGTTGGGAAGGGGTGGAGAATGACACCTTTTTCAGATTCATAATCTCCCGGTTCAATTCTTTTCATCTCCTTTGTCTGAGTCTCAGATCATCGTCCTATGAGGGAGTTAAGGAGAGTGGCCACTTGCCTGGACAGAGCTGAAGTCCATCACTAAGGCCCATTTTAGCCCCTGTGCTAGGCTCAAAGCAGGAGTACAACTCCTGCTCTCTATTGGCCTAGCAGACAGTAGGAAACATTTATTTATTTATTTATTTATTTATTTATTTATTTTTTGGTTTTTTTCGAGACAGGGTTTCTCTGTTTAACAGCTCTGGCTGTCCTGGACTTGCTTTGTAGACCAGGCTGGCCTCGAACTCGCAAAGATCCACCTGCCTCTGCCTCCCAAGTGCTGGGATTAAAGGCGTGCGCCACCACCGCCCGGCCATTTATTTATTAATTATTATTATTTTGTGTGTTTCCAAGATGTGTATATGGGTGTATGTGCCACGGTGTGGAGGGCAGAGGGCAACTCTATGGAATTAGTACACGGTTTGGAGGAATCATATCAGGTCATCTGGCTTTCATGGCAACTGTTGAGCTATCTTTCCTGTCAAGTAGGAGAATCTAAAGTCTTCATTAACTCACTCATTCATTTATTCACCCATGCATCAATTCATTAATTCTTCTCTTAAGAATATCATTGTGCTATGTACCAGGCAGTATACAAGGGGCCAAGGTAAAGTATATTTATCCTGAACTATTGACACAAGAGAGATAGGTTAATTGCCACCCGAAGATTCTGGTAAAGTGATTTTTGGGAGTTTACAAGTAGTATTCTCAACTGGAAATCAAGAGACTTGATGAAGGCTAGGATTCTGAGGTGAAGACAAGGGCCTAGAGCAGTCAGGGGACAGCAGGAAGGAGAACAGAAATTGCCAAGTGATGGGAAGGGAGGCACACAGGTCACTGGGGAGTCTCTGCTTTGCAAGGTAAAGAGGTTTTGGGGGGTCTTGGTCACCTTCCTCCTTCACAGGTGTCTTTTAGCCTGGGATGGAAGAGGGGCACAAGAGAGGGAGTCAGCCTCCCTAGGGGTCTTTGGGGGATCGTACAACAATGCGGATTTAAAGCTTTATGTTGGCAAGTGGTAGGCTTAGGATGGTTGAAATGGTAAATTTTATATCATCTTATTAAAAGTAAAAAGCTAAAACTTTCTTGAATGGTTGTTCCAGCCAATAAAAGATATGCCCCAGTTCTGAGGGAATCACGGTGGAGAAGAACAGAAAGGGGAAACAAAACCAGACAGACTTACAAAGTTACATCAAAATAAGTCAGTAAACAGCCGTTTTTAAAGAGTAAATCAGAAGTAGGAATAATTTTTGGGAGAGAAGATATTTAATTTTTATTTTAGAAATTCACTTCAGCTTAAAATCTATTTTTTTCCTTTTTTAGATGGGTTTCTCTGTGTAGCCCTGCCTGTCCTGGACTCACTCTGTAGACCAAGCTGGCCTCAAACTCAGAGATCCACCTGCCTCTGCTTTCCAAGTTTTGGGATTAAAGGTGTGGGCCTCAACTGCTCAGCTCAATTCTAATTTTTAAATGCAACCTAAATAATAATTTCATAGTAGTAATTAGTTAATAATAATACCAAATTAAATTACTAAAGACTGGTTAAGACTGGGAGAAGGGGACAAAAGACTGAAAAGCAACTTCATTTCTTAATTTATACTATAAAGATTTTTATGTCAATCCTTTTCTCTTCAGCTTGCTATTCAGAGAAACAGAAGTAAAACCATGTCTCGAAGAATATTAAAATTGGGCCGGCAACATGACTCAGTGAGATAAAGATATTTGCAACCAAGTTCAATCCCTGGGACCACCCAGGGTGAAAAGACAGAACGGACCCCCACAAGCTATCTCCTGGGATCCACATGCACACTGTGGAACCCCCACCATAAATAAATGCAAAAAAATGCATTAAAAAAAACCAAAGCAATAGGAACCAGTAGACTGAAAATAGGGATTATTAAATAATGAATAAGTAAAAATAACTGTGGACAAATAAAAAGAAAACTAAATTAGTAATAAAATCAAAGTTTTTTTTTTTTTTTTTTTTT
>CAJQZJ010032937.1:2830541-2858677 GCA_907164525.1 Lophiomys imhausi | reverse complement strand
AACTCACAAAGATCCGCCTGCCTCTGCCTCCCAAGTGCTGGGATTAAAGGCGTGCGCCACCACCGCCCGGTTCCAAATCAAAGTTTTTAAAGATAAAAATTATAATTACTTATAAAATACTGCTTATAATAAATAGATAATAGCACATAGTCAAAATATAGTAAAAGCTACTGAGACAAAAGCAGGATCAGAAAGCATTAACTACACTGGGAAATGAAGGTCACTGATATCCTTTTACAGGGTATGTGACCAAGAATGAATTATTCTGCTGATTTGAATAATATAATCAGTATAACTAAACTAGAACAATTCTCATAGAGAACTGATTCTACCATAATTTCTCAAACATAATATTGTCACTGGGTGTAGTGTCAAGAGGCAGCCTGGTACACATAGTGACTTCCAGGACAGCCAGGGCTACTTAGAGAGACCCTGTCTCCAAAAACCAATAAACCAAAAACCAAACCAAACCAACAACGGCAAAAAACCTGTGGAATGTGGTTCAAGCTCCAGTGAGAGGGCGACAGGCTGTCTTAATTATTTTGGCTGTTACATGCAGGAATGGAATCATCATGCAAGCCTGTATCCTCTAGAGTGATAGCTACACCTCATATTTCTCATATTTGAACACTGAGTGCTTAAGTGGGGCTCACTGAACAATGTGTTTTACTTATGAAATACACAATGGTTTTGAGGACACAGTATGGAAAAAGGAATTAAAACATCTCATTTTAAAAAGGTTGATTGGGGTTGGAGAGATATAGGTCAGCAGTTAAGAGTCCTCACTGCTCTTGCAGAAGACCAGAGTTCAAATCCCAGCACCCATAATTGGTGGCTCACGACTGCCTATAAGCCAGCTCCGTGGGGGTTTAATGCCTCGCAACTTCACCCATATGTATGTGCCCACACTTATGCACGTGCGCGGAAAATAAATATTTTTTAAAAGGTGAGTATATGCTGATATTTTGGATGACTAGAACCTATAATTACATTTGAAATTGTGTGAGTGGGTTGCATTGTATTTCTAGCAGACAGTGTTATTCAAAAACTCCACTCAAAAAATTAGAAAACTATAATCAGATAAGGAAAGAACACAATACAGATAAAACTGGAAATTAATTAGAAAATAAGAAAGAAAATGCATACAAAACCAAGAAGGAAGATTTAGAAAAAATTCAATATGAAAAGAAATATGGAGGAAGTAAGGCATAATAAAAATTATGTCTATTTTAAGTTGAAAAACACAATGAAGTGAATAATGTTTCAGGAAAATAAATATCATCAAATATTACTGAAAAAGAAAGAAATCAAAGCCAGGAGAGATGAAAAGACATGAACTAAAATTAAATTATAAAAAAATTGCCTTTATAGGGAGGTCTCTAAAGTCATGACTCTTTAATAGGTAAATTCATCTAAACTTACTTAAAAAGTGAGATAATTGTTGTCATTTGGAAACAAACCCAAAACACAGGGAAAAAATGAGCTTGCCAGCAAGTCATCTACAAGCAAAATCTCCCAGTAAGTTATAAATAAGGAAGCATACTGGCTGACCTTCCTAATGTGAATAGATGGGGAAGTCCTAAATGAAATGCCAGCAAATAGATCCATTATAACCAAGTACACTTTCATCCCAGGAAGGCTGTAATGATTTAGCATCAGGAAATCTATAAATGCAATCTATTACATCAAGGGTCTGATTGAAAAACACCAGCAATGCCCATGGGTGGAAGGGAGAGAGAAAATTATTAGATTATATGTATGAAAAACCCAAGAGATCCCTCTTATAAAGATTAATCAGAGCTTAGTAACTAATTAATATGAGTATTTAGATATTAAATTAATACATAAAAGTCAACAGTTTGCTTTCATGACACAATTTACCAGTGAGATGTTTTAATGATCAGAAGCTGATTTATAAAAGTCTAACATGAACTTTTTTGTGTGTGTGGCAAGGAGATTGGATGTAGAAACCTGGAAAAAATGACCCTAAAAGTAATTTGAAAGAATAATAGGGAAAATCATTAGTCAAGACCCACAAAATCAGAAAGGGTTGTATTACTTTTCATTTATTCAAAGCTTTAATAATTAAAAGGTCATGGGATGGACAGAGCCTGGACAGCTAGATCAGATAGCCCAGGAACAAATTTGGCATCCACAAGGGCTTATCGTATGATCCCTGGAGGGCCACAAATCAGAGGAAGAGGATGCAGTATTTACGCGGTCAACAGCAGTAGCAGCTGTCTAATATTAAGCAGAAAAGAACCCGCAGCCTCAATTCATTCTGGGCCCTAGGGTGGACTCCAGGTGGAATAAAGAGGCAATTAAGAAAAATAAATTTGCCAGGTGTGGTGGCGCACGTCTTTAATCCCAGCGCTTGGGAGGCAGAGGCAGGCGGATCTTTGTGAGTTCAAGGACAGCCTGGTTTACAAAAACAAAAAACAAATTTGAAGAAGGTGAAATGGAATGAAAACACACATTTGGGTGGAGAAATGTGGGCTTTAGAGTGAAGCAACAGAGGTTGCACAAAACAGTTAAGAGGCTACTGAGATGGTGGGGGGGGCAAAAGGCTTTCAGTAAATAGGGCAGAGGGTAATTGCTTTAATAATATATAGCAGGAGTTCTGAATTTGGGGGTCAAATGATCCTTTCATAGGAGTTGCATATCAGAAAATTACATTAAAATTCATAACAATAGCAAAATTACACTTATGAAGTAGCAACAAAAATTACTTTATGGTTGGGGGGTCACCACAACACGAGGAACTGTATTAAAGGGTGGCGGCATTAGGAAGTCTGGGAACCACTGATGTATAGGATCTTCAAACTTGTAATAGCAGCACTGAGCCCATCATACACAAATGCAGAGGACATTAAGAGGTGAATTACCAGTCAAAACAAAAACTGACAATAAATATGTGGAAATGGCTGTGCGGAGTGGCTCATGCCTAAATTTTGAGGCAAAGGCAAAGAGGACTCATGGCAAGTTTTAGATCAGCCTGGGCTGCAGTGAGATCCTGCCTCAAGAAAACCCCCAGAGAACACAAACTTAATACCAGCAGTAGTTAAATGAATAAAAATAAATGTTTGTCCATCTGCCATCTTAGCAAAATTTTAAGAATGGCAATCATGAATGCTGGTGAGGATCCGGGAGACAGGCATTCTTACGAATGGGCAGTATACATTTTTCCTGAGAGACCTTAATTAAGTCTTACAAATTATCTGGCAATAGTACCTGTGGGTAACTATCATAAAGAAATATTGAGAACAGGAAAAATACTGGTAATGGGCCAGCAAGATGGCAGAGTGAGTAAAAAGAGCTTTCCTCCAAGTCTGACTATCTGAGTTCGATCCCTTGGAGCCACATGATGGAAGTAGAGCACTGGTTACTACAAGCTGTCCTCTGACCTTCACAAGCTATGACATACACACATGTGTGCACACACACAAAGTAAATAGAATCAATGTAAACAATACCCTGAAACACTTAACATAACAATTCAAATGTCTAAGCAGCCAACAAGACAATGGTCAAATCAGATTAGCCGCACATTCATTGAAACACGCTGGTAGGCTGGGCGTGGTGGCGTAAGCCTTTAATCCCAGCACTTGGGGTCAGAGACAGGCTGATCTCTATGAGTTTGAGGCCAACCTGGTCTCCATAGTAAGTTCCAGGACATCCCTGGTTACAAAGACCCTGTCTCAACAAACAAACAAACAAACAAACAACAAAACAAGACCAAAAAACCCCAACAAAACAAACAAAAAAAACCAAAACCAAACACAAAAACTTGCCTGTGAAAATTTATAAAAGCATAATTATAAAATGATTATATAATGCTAAATGAAAACAGTGAAACTGAACTTTGTGTACTATATAATCTCATTCACGGATACTGTTTTTAAAAGAACTGTACAAAATGTTTAATATAGTTACTTTCAAATAGTGGAACCATGGATGGCCTTTATTGTTTGTTTTATTTTATGGATTTTTCTAAATTTCTGCAACCATTTCTTTTCATAACCAGAAAAACAGGTAATGACTGTAGTGGTTCCTTTTCTTGCTCCCCCCTTTTTTTCTTTTAAAAGTAGGACAGTGGAAGTCTTGGGGTGACTGGCAGCTGGCACTGATTTCTACCAGATGGGGTGTGAATATGCCTCACCTAGAGGCCGGAGCCTAGCCTGCATGTCTCCTCCTGACACCTCACCTAGAGGCTGTGTGTCTCTTCCTCACACCTCAAGTTAGAGCTTACCAGCTCCCCTCTACACAAAGAGTCCCTTTCTGCCAGCTGAAACTGGCCTGTCCTTGGGTCTTGACTCTGCCCCCAACCTCAGCCTCTTGCATCCAAGAGCAGCAAGGGGCCTCAGCTCAGGGGCAGTTATTTAAAAGTCTACTCCTTGGCTCTCAGTTTTCATCTGACGGGCAGGCTCCCTCCCAGCAACCCCTGGTGTCTTTCCCCAAACTCCAAGGCTACCATTTAAGCCCAGTTTCCTGCCTAAAACTATTTATTGACGTACTGCTATTTCCTGCACCAGCCACATCAATAAGCCCTGAAAGCCATTCAGTGTCTCAGGTTTCTCAAGGCATTCTGGGAAATTCTTCCCACTCTGGATAACCACATGAACTCTGGTGTGGCAGAATTCT
Source organism: Lophiomys imhausi (assembly GCA_907164525.1). Lineage (NCBI taxonomy): Eukaryota > Metazoa > Chordata > Mammalia > Rodentia > Muridae > Lophiomys > Lophiomys imhausi. The sequence continues at coordinate 2,854,036 of CAJQZJ010032937.1, read as the reverse complement.
GTGGCCAAGCCAAAAACAGCTGTGTACAGGCAGAGGGGGAAAAACACAGTTCCCCTCCCCCTCGACCCCTGTGGGCAGGCCAGCCACAGCGGGGAGATGCTGCTACAGGGAGGAGGAAGGGAATTGGCACAAGGGACCACTGTGTATTTCTGCACTTCCTGAGGCTGACAGACAGCCCTGCACACTCACCATCACCTTGGTCTCACTTTTTAAAAATAAGTGACCAAGGGAGAGCTGCCCATCCAAACTGGATTTCCCCAGTGGCTAATATGGTTCTGTTCAGAGATGTTCTGCAGCATCATTCCTACACCCCATCACAGAGGGTTAAGGGAGAAAGTGCTCTTTTAGTAACTGCAGGCAGGAAGTTTTCTTTTCCTCCTGTGAAGTTAGGATGGGTGTAGGAGAGGTAGGTAATGGGGAGTATGTGTGTTGTAGGGTGTGGGCAACACGTCCAGTATCAGTAGCTCTGCCATTCTCTCACATAATTGATGGCTAAAATGAGGTGCTTGATAGAATTTTTTATATTGGAAAGAGGAAATAAATTTTCAAATTTCTTTGAAATTTGAAACAACAACAATAACAAACAACACTCTATGCTGTTGTTTTGTTTTGTTCATTTGGTTCCAACTTTCTCTTCCTCTAGGGTTCTGTTCCAACTATTGTAGCAGACCCCTGCTTGTCCCTAGTTCCCCCCCGGGTTCTTGTCATCTGACATGGGGGCCTGAACACACTGCTGAGCTACTGACCCTTAGCCAGGAATTCACAGGGTGGGGATCCATGCCGTGCCTCTAGGATGGTATCTGGCTCATGGGAGGTGCTCAGTCATTGAGTGAGGACCTGAGAGATCACAGGCTCTATGACCAGATGTCTCTTCTGTGGGACCCCAGGCTGATACTCTTCTTTCTTATCCAAGATTTGAGGGTAGAAAGGTAGGATGCTTGCCTGGCTCACCTTTCCTTTTCTTTGGGGCTGTTATTCCCCTTCTCTCATTTCTTGTCACCATCTCTCTATGCCAGCTTGTGCCAGGGATGACTCACAGTACATTTCACTTTTGTGAGCCATATTTGTGACATTTGCTGTTCCTTCGCCCAATCTTAGATTTTTCTCCTTTCTTGATGTTGCTGCAAGTAAGATCACACCATTGTGCCGTGCGTTGTGTGGTGGGGGTCACCTGTGATTCTGACCTAGCTCCTCCCAACGGGAGTTTCTCTTTTGGGACTGGGCCTCTTTGGATTGCTTGTCAAGTCTGTGTTCCTCAGCTTCACAAACTCCACAATGTCTCCTCATTTCTATGGCTCTATCATTCAGCCCAGGGCCGGCTGCCTGTACCCAGTAGAAAAATGCTGTCCCAACCAAATCATTATCACTGGAGAAGCCCCAGAAAGGAGGCTCCTCCTTAAAGTCCCCATGGAAGTCTTTTGTTATGCCAGAGGAATCAACAGTAAGGAGGGGAGGAGATCCCTAAGCTTAGGTCTTCTTGGAAACCAGGGATGCTACCACAAATCAGGTCATCTCTGGCCCCAGAAGACCCTGATTGTTCTATTTCATAATTCTCTTGGGACTTTAGCACTTGAGAATCCTAAAGACTAGGAGATATCAAGCTACTTGAAGTTGGTTTCTGTGACTGGGGACCAAAAAGAACTGATTCATGTAACAATAGGTCCCTTTGACATGACAGGCTCCTGGCCTCAGGAGAGAACCACTACTCCCCCAGGAGAAGTGAGCAGAGGTGGCAGAGACAGTGGGGTGGCACTGGATGCATTCCCTAGGGTATGGTGTGTGTGTGGGGGGGAAGAGGATTGGGGGAAGGGGACCCTACTTGGGTCTCAGGCTCTGCTCTTCCTCACACCCACTCATGGAAGCATGGAGTAGGGCTCCCCAGGGCTTAGTGCCAGTCTCACTCAATCAGCCTGGCCTCTTTGGTATCATTAGTCACATGTGTCATGTATCTGACACGCAATAGGTGTTTAATAAGTGGCAGGGACATCCTGGGAGTAGTCTCCTGAGACAACCTGTCCATCCTTGAGGTTTCCTTCTTCTAAGAGGCTCCACTCAAGGGACACAACTGCTGGGCTATACTAGCTGGCCACCACGGCCATCTCTTGGATCTGGATGCTAGTCTTGGCTTAATCTTTGGGAATTTGGATGCCAAATCTGGCCAGGTTACAGTATGCAGCTCTGGCTCTGGCAGTCATCTCTGTGTTCCCTATTGTGTCTGTGGGAGGTGTCCCAGAAGACAAAGGACTGTGGCCTCTGCCAAGGACTGGTTGCTTACCTTGGGTTTCTCATATCTGCTAGCCCTGAGCCCCTAGCTGGGTTTATGTATATCATTTCTTATCATAAAACCTGGCTCTTTCCTCACTCCCCTTGACCTCCTGGTCCATGACCCACACCCACCATCCAATACCACCTCCTGGTGACTTTAGTGCTTCACTCAGCTCTGAAGTGTGACACTTAGAGGTTTCAGTTGCCAATGATAGAACTCTTTCCAAATGAGCTTAGGCACACAGGGCTTCAGTGGGCTTCCATGAGAGGGGCTCAAGGACATAGTCACAGGGAACACAGGGCACAGACACAGTGTCAGAACCGGTGTTCTCTTTTCTGCCTGCTTCTCCCTAGTGTCTTTGACTTGTATGGCTACTACATACTCTCTACCTTAAAAAGGACCTCTGGTGGACATAGCAAAGTGACTTCTAGAAGTTCCTAGTGTCTTTTACAATGATCTGAGCCCAAAGGAAGACAAAGTTCTTAATAGCCAATCACTAAATCTTGGAGCAGGGTTGCAAATCTTGGGCCTGGTTCTCATATGGCTATCCTTCAGGCCAATCACTGGGAATATGAAGGCATTGATTGGCCAGCCCTGGGTCATACAGCCTTTCTGTGTAGGACTACAGGGTTCCTGCAGACCCCTGGACAAAAAACAGACAGGAATGCTACTGCAAACACAGACCCCCATCAGGTGGAAGTCACATATGCTTCAAACTCTCCTGAATATCACAGCAAAAACTCTCTGTATTGATTGACGTGATTGTGGTTCCATGTCACCTAAACAAACAAGGGAATGGCACAAGGATGATCTTGAATCTGTTCTAATCAACAGACACAGAGAACAGGCCCCAGATGCCCCTTTAACAACTGCAAACATTCTGCATGACTGATGGCTCGTGGCACTAGGGCTGTGAATGTGTTCTCCCCAGCACTTGCCTCCAGGGCAAAGACACACACACGTGGTCTGGGAATTGCCACCAGCCCCTTCCAGATGAGTCTAGATTGATCTGGACACATTTCCAATTGTCCTGGGCTGTGAGCACACACTATTTCAGTTGGTGAAATCAGGTCAGGTAGGCTGGGCCCTGCTGATGGCAGCAGGGCGGGGGAGTGGTGCTGGGGTGCAACAGCGGAGAAACCGAGAAGCCGGGCTGATTCAGTGGGAATTCTGTCTCACACTTACGCAGGCGTGAAGCCTCATTCTCAGGCAAGGGGAGCCAGCACCTGCTGTGGCTGTGGCCTTGAGAAGCCCTCCACAGGGCTGGAAGTTTTCCTTTCGGCTGAACAGGAAGAGAGGGCTGAGCTGTCTGAATGTAAGAGTATATATATACTCAGATACAGTGGCACCTGCCATGGCTCCAGGGAAGACATAGGTGTAGGCTGCTAGCCCAGGGCATAGAGGGTTGACATCCACAGACCAGGGGTCACCTGCCGCACTGCCATTCTAAAGTGGATGTGACTGTCCTACTGTGTGAATTCTTATGGTGTCCTTTCCATGTTTGGCTGGCATCTTATTGCTTGGCATCTTACTGGAGTGGGGTGAGACCCACAGCTACCTGGGTCTGACCACTGCCTGAGGTTGGCAGGGATAGAAGCCTGACTCTGGGTTCTACTCCTCGTTCTTTCTACCCCGTAAGGTATACTTTAAAAGAGGTCTTTTCAAGAACATGATGGCAGACTACATCCATCCTGTTCTTTCTTTCGGGTTCCCTTGAAGAAAGGGCTAGGCCGCCGTCTCTAGAATCCGGATTCCTCCCTGTCGGGCTCTTATCTTGCTAGTAGAGTAGCCAACAGCCCAGAGACAGGTGTTTATCAGGGCCTAGGACAAATAGGTGAGAGTTAGACTTCCTGCCAAATTCTCTGTGGAGATACTGCATTCATGCGTGCGTGCGTGCGTGCGTGCTTGCGTGTGTGCGTGTGTGTGTGTGTGTGTGTGTGGTCAGTGTGAGGTGTGTGTGTGTGTGTGTGTGTGTGTGTGTGTGTGGTCAGTGTGAGGAGCAAGCCAACTGGGAAATAAAGACAAAGCTAGCCAATCGCTGTCTGTGCCTCTGCATTTTCATCTGTATGATGGGAAGCTTGTATCCAAAGACACCGAGACAATGAGGTGATGTGAATACAAAATGGCGGCGACAGCCATATTCTGTAATGTGAGAAAATGAGTCAGGCAGCAACCAAATGTGGACAGAGTTTTCTGTATGAGGAATTTTGAGTCGGGTAGGAATCCAGCTTGTTAGTCCTTCCTAGAGTTTTCTCTGTAAGAGTTCCACCTGCACCAGGTTTTACTCAAGGGCTTGGATCTCCATCCCCAGGTGAAGATGCTACCCAGGTATCTGCTGCAGCACTAGGCTGCAGGCCATGCCCTAGGAGCTACTGGTAACTGAAGGACTTCAGAAATCCTTTCATTGCAGCCCAGTTACTGCTGAAACTGTCCAGAAGGTTAGCGGTAAAAATAGATGATTATACAGGCGTTATTAAACTATTTATAGAATTTGAGAAAACCCCTTGTAATGCTCATGAAAAGATTTGGTGTATACTGGGGATTTTAGAATGACTCAGTCTTTAGTCCAAATCCACCCGTGACGTTCAACTCTACCACAAATGAAATCTTCAAAAGTCATGCTAACAGTTACAAGGCATTACTCCTTGATGAAGCTCCAAGGGAAATGTACACATCATTGTAGCAAGGCATATCCCAGAATGTTTCCTGGGTGACAGTTAAGCAACAGGCATGAGTGAGGTCCATAGAGGAATAGCTGGGAAGAGGAAAAAAGAAGGATACAAAGTTGAACAGACTTGGGCATCACTAACATTTGCATCTGAGCTGGGGATGTTGGTTTGTACATACCCTGTCTCTGGAGGTTAGGGACACAGACACCATTGGTGTGTTGGCACATTCTCCCAAGACACAGATGGGCATGTTTGTGGGGGTTCTATCTGAGCGGACTTCTACTAAAACGTGTACACTTGCACCTACTCAACTGGACTCAGTGTTTTGATCTGTGCAGCCTGGCAGGGTTGGGGTGGACTTAAGGGACTTAGGTGCCCTAGCCACCTTGATGATCTATGATTTCTAGTCTGAAAACCAGATGGACTTTCATGTGAATCCCACAGAACCTGTAGAGAGAGAGGTGTGAGAGGCAGTGGGTAGGTAGAATCGTTATTCCCAGTTTCCAGACTCCTGGATTCCAGAGGCTGGAAGATCTGTCTCACAGGGCTAGCAGACACCCTAGACTGAATTTGGAAAATAAATACTACTGGTGAAAAAAAAATGTATGTAGACTACTGGTGTGTCAAAAGACATACCAGAGCTTCAAAGCCAAGCAGGCCTTGAGAAGACTCCTCACCTGACTTCCACTGAGTCTTTGAACCTAGTCTCCTAGGCCTTGTGTGGAAAAGAAAATATAGTGTAAGTTTCCTTGGAGATTCAACCCAGCAGGGAAACTTAATCATACACAAAGTTAAACAACTTAGACAACTCAAAGGAGCTGCAGGAAGTCCCTGAAACTGAATAGATTTAGATTCACTAGGCCCTTGAGGGCCAGAGTAAGCAACAAAAGCTGAGTCCCTCTGAGACAGAAGGAACAGGGTTGTGAAGAAGACTTGGAGACCAGTCCAGCTGCCTGGAAGAAGCAGACACCAGGTGAGCCACCTGGAAGAGGTTTAGAACAACAGAGGCACCTGGAAAGGACACGCTCCAATCTGTTGAGCTGCCTGCAGGCTGTGCAGTATGCTTCAGGTCCCCAGCGTTGTGAGATGTCACCCATGATGGGGGTGGGCTTTGATGATCCAGCTGTCTTTGAGTCATTTCTGCTCCTGTACATAACCTCTCTCCCATATTCCTTTAAGTAACCCCAATAAAACTCATTGGTTCACCGAATCGGACTTTGGTGATATCTGTACTTCGGGCTATGGTGGACTACCTATCTAGAGTAGATGTGTATGTTGTATGTCCCCAGAAAAATTCTGTCACACAGCAGAGCAACAGAGCCAGGCACGGACAGAATGAAAATCACTTGGCCAGGTATGGCTGGAGCTGATGTCAGGTTGGCAGAGGTGGGAGGACAGCACACAGTTGCTGATATTGGGGACTTTGGGGTGGGGCTAGCACTGGCTATTGTGTGCATACTCTGACTCCTTGGCTAAACTTTAAGCCTCTTGGATGTCTTATTCCTCTCTGCCCCTTTTACATGTCTAGCAGGTCCAAGCCAGGATAGTGGAGGCCTTCAAAATAATTCTGATGATGGATGTGCTAACTGAAATACTGGGTAAGTGGCCTGTCTCTACGCATTCCGAGATGCTGGGGACTTCCTCTTTTGGCCCATAAGAAACTAGCTCCATTATCTTTAGCCACTTTCTTTTCCTCTGACTCTTTCCCTCCATCTTCTCTAAGGGGTGCCTTTGCTCTTGTGACTGTCCTACGCCTTTGCACTGCTCAGGGCACGGCGTGAAGCTACATGCGTGCTTTCTTATAGGCTCAGTGCCTGCCTCCTTCATGGGACCTGCTAACTCAAGGGAATCTGATCACTGTTTTATGTGCCAATATCCATGCAACATGTAGGAGAACACAGGCCCTCAGCAAGCATTGCTGTATTAACTGAATGGACAACAGATATCCTGTCCACTCATACTAGGAGAAGAGAGACTGCTCAACAAAGCTGGGTGCTTGTTTTTATGGCCAGAGCTCACACCTTGCTTACCAGGTCCCTAAAACCCAGCTTGGCTTGACCTTTCATGACGTTACACACCTTAATAGACACAGTGAACAGTCCTGTAGTCGTGTGACCCAAGACTGCTTACTGACATCATGTATTCTCTCCACTCACCTCCTTTCCATCCAGGATGCTTCCTGTCAGGACACACACTGAGTGGTGAGAGAGGCTCCATCTGCCTCAAGATTGTGCACGCTCACCTCATAATGGCACAGCTGACACTTAAGGCCAGGTTGACAGTCTTCTGTTGGGGGTTACCCAGTGCCTCGGAGGACTCTATCAATTCGATGCCAGTTGACACCCTATTCTCATTCCCTTTAACACTGTCTGCTAAAGACACAATGATCCCAGATGAAAACCACTGCCTGGAGATACACAGCCTTACACCAGACTACGCTTGTCCACTCTAAGACTCCTGTTGAAATCTGATTGCAAATTAAATTTGATATTGGGAGTGGGGCCTTTGAGTGTTGGTTATTATGGCACTGACGTCTTTCTCACAGAGGTGTTGTGGTGGTTTGAATAAAGATGGCCCCCATAGGGAGTGGCACTATTGGGAGGTGTGGCCTTGTTGGAGTAGGTGTGGTCTTGTTGGAGGAAGTGTGTCACAGGGGGGCGGGCTTTAAGGTCTCAGATGCTCAAGCCTGGCCATTGGGTCTCTGTCTCTTCCTGCTGCCTGTGGATTCAGGTGTAGAACTCTCAGGTACCTTTCCAGCACCATATCTGCTGTGTTCCACCATGCTTCTCACCATGATGATAATGGACTAAACCTCTGAACTGTAAGCCAGGCCCAATTAAATTTTTTCCTTTATAAGAGTTGCTGCGGTCATGATGTCTCTTCATAGTAACAGAACACTAAGACAAGTGGTTAGGCATTGTGAGAGCTGCCTGCTACAGGGAGTCCATCCCATACTTTCTTTTCTCATGAGCTCATGAGGAAAGAAAGTTGTCCTTAAATCTTTTATCATCTAACAAGGAAGCATGAACCCTTTCCTAGATGGCACTGCCCCGTCTTGGCCCACCAGCTCCAGAATTGTGAGCTAACTAAACATCTTCATCGGTTAGTTTGCTTCACTTTGTTATGGCAACAGAGAGCAGCCAAAGATACACACTCCCACACCACCCGTGAAACCACGTCTTGGGACATAATAAGACTCAGAAGTACTCGAGAAATGTTGAGTACTACACCCAATGAGGGAACCTTAATTAATGTAAGGTCCCCCACAGGGACACCCTGAAACTGTCCTTAGAAACATGGGGGCTGCATGTAACATCTGTTGGCATGTCCGGTAATTGCACTGTTAGATTCAACACCCCAGAGTTGGGGGGACATGGCCTGCCTCGCAGCCCTCCCAGAGACTGTGACCATCTTCGCTCCTGCATGGGTGGCAGACACTGCATCATGGCTTGAAAAACAGAACCCCTTATGGTGATAAACTCCAAACCCAGAGAATCAAACCAAGCCTGAGCTCAGGAACCAACAATCTGGGTTTAGGTTATGATGTCAGCACTGTGAACACATCAGCTGTCATCAGTCCAACTGTATTTTTAAATGTGAACAGCCTAGCATGCTTAGCACTACTCATTTGGGGGTGCTTTGGACAACAGACAATTCAATTGCCTTTACCAGATGATGCTGACAAATACCTCCCACACCAGTGTCCTCAGATAAAAATAACCGCAACTCCCTCCTAGGGCTGCGGAAGAAAGAGACAGGAAGCTGGAGGGATGGGTAGCGTCTGGCACCTTCTGGCCCTGCCTGCCGCTGGTGGTGCTGGCTTTGCTGCAGGCAGAGGAAATGCTGTGATCGTGAGTATGTCATCAGCCCTGCCCAACACAGGGCTAACTTCCTCAGTTAGCACCCAAGGATGGTTCAGAGAGCACTACGTGAGCCTGGGCTGGTCACCTGGCCTTGCTGAGCCTCCTCTGCACAGTAGTTTATAAGATGTACCCTGTTACCTCTCACATGAACTGTAAATGTCTAATTCCCATCTTTGAGGGAGAGAGGGCAGTTTCAGGTCAACAAGGGCAGGCCTTGCTGGGGTGATACTTCAATGGGTCCCCTTCTTGGGCCATCTCTAACCTGAGAATACCATGGCACCTGCGGCCACCCTGTCAACCCTGGACTGCTAGAAGAAGGGCTGTTTCTCCATGAAGTTACCAGTCAAACTACAGGATACACATCCATGACAAGTCATGCTGGCCCAGCTCTGTGGATCAGAACTTGTCCTTCTGTGAGAAGCAGGACTCCAGACAGTGGGCTTTGAAGGGAAGAACTCAGAGGCTTCTGACTCCCCTTGGGGAAGCCAATACAGGAAGTGTTGGTGTTTCTGGAGGCACTTTGATAAGGACACAGTAATTTTCCTCAGGCTGAACTCATCTGGTGTAAGCTGTTAAGCAGGACTCTAAGCCACACTTCTCAGTAAGATTAAGGTGCTAACTCCAAGTCCCCTCATATCAGCAATCTTGGGGATTTCAGGATGTATTAACGCATATTTCAGAAACTGAGCATGTAAACAGGCTCCTGTTCTGAGTTTTGCCTGGGACAGCCTGGGCAGCTGTGAGGTGCACATGTTGGAGTGTGGGGCATGGATATGAGGTGCCATCAGATGGTCAAGTGGCCTCGGTCTTGGATTCAGGCAGATTAGCTTTTTGCTGTAATGGCTCCAGGCCAGCTTCCTCTTCCACAGACACTTGCTGATCTAAAATCATACACTATGGTGAAATATTTTGGCATTTTTGATACTAGGCTGTTACAAGTTGTTTTCTTGACAGTCTACAGTTACAATTACTTATAGCATGTGCATCATGATACCTGGTTGAGGGCTGTGGCTTTCCAAGATGGGGCTACAGCTCATGTATGGGGGATAGATTTCCATTTCCCACAAACATTCAGCTCTAATGCAAAGAGACAGGGTTTCTCTTAAGAGACCGAAATACTGGGCCAGGCATGGTGGCACACGCCCTTAATCCCAACACTTGGGCAGCAGAGGCAGGTAGATCTTTGTGAGTTCGAGGTCAGCCTGGTCTACAAAGAGATTTCTAGGACAGCTAGAGCTGTTACACAGAGAAGCCCTGTCTTGAAAAACCAATAGTCCAAAATACCTCCTCACATGGAATTTCTCATTAACGAAAAGGAACCTGATTCTGGGGATCCAGAAAATGGTAGTCTTGTCACACTCGCCAAATCAGCCCTTAGGGATAGAGCCTGGGGAATATAGGCATCTCTTTACAAACCATTTTAAGATACCAATGTCAAGTAAGATGTAACTGAGGAGGACTTCCTCCCCACTAGGCACCTTCATTACATCGAAGAATTCACACAGGGTTTGTGGAACATAGTTCTGGATAGAATTACAGGCTTCCACCTGTGCTAGCTCATGAAACTGCCCATATCTCAAAACCCACAAGTTATCATGACCTCAGGAAACTGTCCTTCTGGAAAAACTAACTTTGCCACCAGAGACCAAAATAGTGGGCCAGTACCTGCTTCTAGACCATGGCTCATTCTTTTTTTTTTTTTTTTAAAGATGTATTTGTTTATTATATATACAATGCTCTGTATTGAAGTATATATGCTTGCATACCAGAAGAGGGCACCAGATCTCATTATAGATGGATGTGAGCCACCATGTGGTTGCTGGGAACTGAACTGAGGACCTCTGGAAGAGAAACCAGTGCTTTTAACCTCTGAGCCATCTCTCCAGTCCCCATGGCTCATTCTTTTTTTTTTATTTTTTTAATTTTTATTTTTTAATTAAGCATATGTAGCAGTGTACTTACTTATGAGATACAATGTGATATACATGTGTGTCAAACAAGATAACACAGGGTAATTAGCTTTTTGTCTTCCTATCATTTCTTCATATTTAGAGTGTTTGAATGTCTCCCTTCTTGTTCTTCACAAAACACAAAATAAGCCATTGTGAACAGGCAGCTATGCTTCAGAATACAAGAGCTCCCATGGCTCATTCTTAAAGCAACAATAACATCTATTAATACAGGAGGTGAAGGCAACACTAACCGTTTAGGATTTCCATGTTGTTACAAATGCCCACCCAGAACTGGAGCCAGCTAATTTGGGGTACAAGTAATGGCACAAGCATCATCTGCCCACACATACCCATCACCCACCACCCCCCATCCGTCTCTCCTTCTGGTGGGTCTCTCCGATGCTGACTGTAATGCAATACAGACAAGGAGCCCAGGGAGAAGGAACGTCCTAAGCTGTGCCCTGAAGCCTGCTAACAATCAGGAAAACCTACAGAGTTTTGACATACTTGGGTCTGACAGGCATCTCCAGAAGGCATCTGCTTCAATCCTACCTGCTTTCAATCAACTTAGGTGCTTTGTAAGGCTGTCCTAGTTTTAAAGCTATTCTGGGATGAGCATCCCCAAACTCCCCTCTCCATTCCTAATGTCCCTGTATGTACCATCTCAAGAGGTTGACTACAGAAAGACCCATTACCATGCTTTTTGAGAGCCACCTGTCAAAGCATACCTTCTCCTCGCCCCATAGTCCTTCCTCTACCCTGTGGAGGCCACTGGAAGCCTGGTTTGCCAGATGGGGGCTTAGCTGAGGGTCTTAGCTTTTTTAGTTGTGTTGTGTCCCTTAGCTCTGGTATAGAAGCCTTTGTCCTTCCATCTTGACTGCTGCATGCATGCTGTCCTTGTCCATTGTGACTCAACAGCATTGAGAGCTCACCCCTGCCTCAGCTTTGTACCTGACTTGGAGGTCAGCTAAAGGAGGCCCTGGGAGTGGGGATGGGATCAATGAGGTAGGATGGTCCCGTGGCACTCCCTTGGAGGCCGGAAGACATCCTTTGGGCCATTAATCAGCAGGACCAAAGGATCCTAAGGTAGTTCAGGTTTCTCTTCTCTTCCAGAGACAGTGATGTGGGGTGAAATCTGCTATAGGGCGGGAGGGAAAGTGACAGGTGCAGAAAGTGATGCCAACTCATTTTGCCTTAAGTTTTGGTCTCTCACTGCCAGTACTATATGCTCAGCGGCGGCCGGGAGATCCCCTCAGGATCCCATCTTTAAGTTGAAGTAAGCAGTACAGTATGGCGGACATCTTCCATATACTTAACCATCCCTTTTAGAACACATGGAATGGTGGTGGGTAGATGTAAGGAAACCAGGAATTTTGGCCATTTTGAGTAACTTCATTTTTCTCAACTTTTGTATTTGTGCAATGACATCAAAGAAGTATTTAGAATCCACTTTTAGGAGAAAGTAAAGGAAGGTGAATTTCAGGTGGGCTATTTATTAAAAAGTCCACTGGAGACTATGGCCACCCAGCATGCTATCCCCTCCCCAGGCATATTCATTTTTCAGTATTCAAATCCTTTATATAAAATGGCATCATATTAATGACTAACCATGTCATCCTCCTGACATGGTTACTTTAAATTATTTCTAGGTAACTTTTTTTTTTTTTTTTGGTTTTTCGAGACAAGGTTTTTCTGTATAACAGCCCTGGCTGTCCTGGACTCGATTTGTAGACCAGGCTGGCCTCGAACTCACAGAGATCCGCCTGCCTCTGCCTCCCGAGTGCTGGGATTAAAGGCGTGCGCCACCACGCCTGGCTCTTTTTTTTTTTTTTTTTAATGTCAAATCCAAAGCCTACACATCACTTCATTATAGCATGGTACTCAGTACATGGAAAATTAAGGTTTTGTGTTTTGGAACATTCTGGAATATTTAAATATTTTTTTCTTCTTGCAGTTGTTTGAACTACAGAGGTATAACTCAGAGGGCCAACTTCATTCTGTTTACTGAGATAGTGCCATGGAGGCAAGAAACATTTTGTCAGAAATACACAGGAGAAAATATAGTGGGGGCTAACCACTTAATCTTATTGGTACCAGAGAACCAAGGCCAGGGTTGTAAATGGCTGTGTGGAAAGGCCTGGGTTATAAAAAACCACAGGGGGCAAAGATAGCCTAGGCGCCTATCCTGTGCTCTAGGTCACTTTTCTGGAAGCTGAAATTTAAGCCCCATGGAGGAATGGGATGATAAAACGTCACTATTTTCCTATGAAATGCCAAGAGGTTTGGGGTAACAGACCTGTGGCCTCAGTTTGGAAGGGTTATAAGCTGGCCCCAATGTGCCCTCTGCTGGGCCAGAGTGGAAGAGGGTTCCCTGAAGCCCCTTGCTTCTCAAGCAACATGGTTATCACCCGCTCATTTTTAGCTGCAGGCTACAGAGACATGGCTCCAGTGTCAAATCCGAGTGTTCTTCTCACTGGCTCCTGCCCCTGGGGGTCACAGCTAGTCTTTTGGCTTTAAATGCCACCTGATGGCTCCTGGGGTCTATTCCTACCAGACCACCCCTCTGAACACCAGCATGTCTCATGCTTGCGCCTGACGCTTCAGCCTCTCCTTTCAGCTCTCCTACCACCCTTTCCTTGGACCTCTCCTGGAGCCTGGGAGTTGTTTTCCCCCACACCCACCTCAGTCTACTGCAAGCTTTCAGACCACTTCAACCCAGCAGCCGGGGGCAGGGGGGAACACGGACGGACGATGGGATGTACAACCTATTGACCCTGAGCCAGATCTTGATCATGGATCCTACACACTCCATTCTTCTAGCACTGACACAAATCCTCATGGCAGCCTGCAGATCCCTGACCTTGATGACCTAAGTCCTCCCAGGTCTAGCTGCTGGCCTTGCTCCACGGGGCAGACATGTCCTGCCTTAGGGCTTTTGCACTGTGGGTTGGTTCCTTCAGAGGTAAAAATCCCCTGCACACTTACTGCAGAATAAGAAAGAAGTAATCTGCTTAGCTACTGATCCCTTCCCTCTATGTCCCTTGCTTCTATCAGGACATGTTGCTTAGTCTGTTCTGCTTTTACTACTGACTTCCTTCTGTAGTCTGTGTAGCCCAGGCTTGGCACACAGTAGGCCCTTAATAAATATTCATGGAACATCCCACAAACAAAGTCACCTGAAATGCAGTTTGATAGCTAGGAATGGACCCTTGAAAGGAGGCCAGAAACAACAGGCAGCAAAGAGCTGAACACCCAGTGAGGGAACAGACAGACATTAGAAGCCTGGGTGAACAGGAAGGGCTACAGTGTGGAATCTCAGGAATCAGAAAATGGAGGGGCACAAGAAGGCTAAGCAGGGGCTGGCTCTAGGGGAGACAGCATATTAAAACCCGGGGCCTCAGGCACTCTGGGCAAGCCACAGTACATTCCTGAGTCTGCAAACTATTTGCTGCCACTAAGAGGAGGAACCCCAAGGCAAGCTGGGCTGGGTGGGCAGAGGGGTAGTGTCCAGCCAGCTGGAGTAGGGTTGGGGGAAGGGGAAGGGGAGAAGGCAGCCAAACCCCTGAAGACAGCCCTCCCTTCTTTTTTCTGGGTCTCTGCTAGTTTAACCTTGGAGTCTGCCAGCCTAGCCAGAGTTTGCCTTTCATTATAGAAATGGGGAGTGAAGAAAGGAGAAAATGGAATAAACCCACAAACATGTCTGTGGCGGGACATCTTGGCAGATCTCCTCCCCTCTTCAATCTTGTTCCTCAACTGCCCAACAAGTCACTCTCACAACATGGCAAGCCAGTCATGCAGGAGGCCTGTGGAGTTATATGGGGCAGTTGTCTCTTTTCAACTGGTGTCACTATGTAGGGGTGGTACAAGTGGCTCTCTTTTCCCTAAGGTATACTCATGACCTTGATGGCAGAGATGTGACATTCCTAGAAGCACATTCTAGGAGCTGAGATGTTTCTGGTGGAGATGGTAGGAGATGGCTGAAGGTGGATAGGTATGGGGACTGAGAGAAGGAAAGCTGGGTCAGGGGGTTCTCAGGCTCTGCAGAACCAGAAGGTGCCTCCAGGAACCAGGGAGGGGAGTCTGCTCACAGAACTATGGGCAGGACGTGTTCCCTGCCACAGCAGTGGCTGCAACGCATCCTCTGATTTCTAAGGTGGCCTCGACAGGCGCCCTTGGCTCCAGCCGGGTGGGGTCTGAAGTGGGAACTTGAGAGGCAGAGTTAGCTGCATTCCTCTGAAATCCCTGGCCTCTGAGAATGAAAGCTGCCGGTCACGTCCTCTGCCCCTCCCCTCCCCTCAGCACGTCTGCTTCTCTGTGAGGGACCTGGCCCTCAGCCCTGGGCAGGCACTCTCACAGCCTCCCTAGTCCCAGGACTTTCTTAGACTTTCTGGAAATATCCCCAGGCCTGGTGAGCTACGTGTGTCCCGGGGGTGGGGAGGGAACTGCTGAGCTGGGCCTGAGCCAAGGGTTCTGCTTGGCGTCCTGTAGGACTTGGCAGGCTGCCCTTTGGTGACTAATGCTGGTGGTGTCCCCTACTCACAATGACCCCTGGAATGTGTCTTTCCAGCAAGTCTCTTTAGGCCCCAGGCAGCACCTTCCAGACCCTTACTATCAGATCTTTGCTCACTCCAGGTCTGCTGGAAACCTTTGTGTTTAACCTCCTGCCAAGTGACCCTGGACACGCAACCTCGAGTCTCAGTCTCAGACGAGGAGGGTGGACTCAGGATGCCTCAGGTTCTCAGCATCAGCCTCTCAGTCTGTGTCACATTTCCAGACTTCCTTCTCCATGGGACATGCGGTGGAAGGGCAGGAGCTCTGTCCTCATTCCTTTCCCATCCTCTGCCCAGCCTCGAGCACCAGGGCTGTCCTGGCATGCGAACTGTACCCAGTCTCCTTTTTTGTGCACTTCCCTTGCCAACCCAGTTGGAAGTTCCCTGGCCTCTGAACCCCTCTGAACATTATTGAGAGTTCCAGTCACGTGGCTTCTCTCAAATATCATAGTGCCTACGTAAGCTTCATTCTTCTCACTACCTGAGGAGCTCTAGTTGGTCCCAGCAATACCACATAGCTTGAGATTCTGCTGGAAGAGTGTACTCCACCAGTAGATTGCCTTGCTAAGTCCCCGATACAGCCCGGAGGCAGTGGTTCTGTGACTATCCCATTGTCCATTAGAGACACCTGGGTACGGAGAGGTGAAAGATGTGAACTAGCAGGTGGCAGAGCTGCCACTCAAAGCCAGGGGTCAGGTTTTAACATCTTCGCTCTTGACCTACACTTTCTGGGGAACTGAGTGGTGTTCACTGCAAAGTCTAATCTTTCCCACAGAGTCTTAAGCTTCTTGACACCCCCAAACTGCTCTCAGGTGTACTTCCAAACTCTCCTTTTTGGAGACTTTTGGATACTGTCTCAAGTCCTTTGAGTTTCCATCCACATTTTGGAATGTTTGCCAATTTTTGCCAGAAAGTCTCTTGGTACTTTGGTTGGGACTGTTGAATCTAGAGATCAGTTTAACGATATACAGATGTAATCCCATTGCTTGGGAGGCTGGGGCAGGATAACTGTGGGCAGGAAGCCAGCTAGGGTTATACAGAGATCAGATAAAAAGAACTAACATCATAATACCTTGGGTCTCTAGTCCATGAATGTGGTATGTCCCTGATTTATACTTGATTGTGTATCTGATGACAAACCAAAGTACAAATTCTTATCACAGTTATCCCAGCTGGCTTCCAGTTGAGTCACTGCTAGTCTTATGAGGGCTTAGCCAGGCCCAGTGTTGTGTGAGGCTCTTTACATACATTATATAATTTGATTATTACAGTTACCTCATAGGGGATTCTTATCACCCCCACCTCCCTTTATCGTAAAGGAAAATGAGGCTCAGAAAGAATAAGAAACTTACCCAAGATCAACTTACCCAAGATCATCACATGATTAACAGATAACACATCTGGAATTTGAACCTATGACTACTATTGTCCATCATACTGTAGGAAACGAAAAATCAGCCAACATATTCCCAAACCCAAAGATAATGACTTCAGGCTTCTCTGCTTCAGCCCATCCTGCTAAGGAAGAACAATGTGGCCTAGACTGTGTTAAAAGGAGTTGTACATTCCCAACAGCTGTCAGGTGGGTGCCAACAGACCCCCATGCTTAGCATGACACCTCCGTGTCTGTCCAGGGACCCCCCCCAGACCTTAAGGATTTCTTGTTGGAAGGTAAGTCTGGAACAGTTTTGGCCATGATTGTGCCCTCATCTTCAGAGTCCTCTGGTGGCCTGCACCTCTAAGGGGGATGCCAAGTTCATGCTCACCATGCACAAAAGTCCTAAGGCTTCTTTCCTCTTAGTGTGGTCACTGTGTCTCAGTTATGGCCATGGGTCTTATGACACATACACTCACAGACATATAGACACACACAGGCAGACACACGCACCCACACGCATGCACACTCCTCTACCCCTCCCATACATATGAGTCTTATCTACAAAGGCCCTTCACCTTCTTGCTGTTCACATGGCTCCCCAGACCTTCTTTAGTCCTGAGACATCCTTGGAAATGTAGCTACTACAGGGCAGGTGTGCAGTCGGGGGTGTGTGTGTCAAATAATCCTTGGGGGGGGCCCCAGGGCTATCTGGGTAGATAGGAGGGATACTGTCTCATGATTTACTGATGGTGCCTAGGGCCTCCACCCTCACTGCTGTATGTCAGCCCACCTCAGTGGTAGACGAGAAAACGACAGAGATGGGAGATGGCATATCCACAATCCTCCTAGGACTGAGGCCCAGAGTAGAACCCAAATCCTGAATCCTGGCCTGAAATATTGGTGTCTACCCTGGTTCAGGCCACGGCAACTCTGCTTGAGAGGCAAGGTCCTTAGAATGTGACTCTGGTCCCCGAGCAGGGTCCTAGCTCAAATTATATTGGATTCTTTCCTGTTTCCTATCTCTGCCCTGGGAAAAGGACAAGACTAAAAATTGCCCCCTCTCAACCCCCAAAGGCTAGAGGTGAACCACCTCAAATGCCTCCTGTGGGAGTTTGTACTCTGAGAGCTGAAGTAGGGGCTCTTAGCTCTGCTCTTTTTTATGGATAGAGGGTGACTATACCTATAACTCCCACTCAGGTCTTATCTATGTCACTCCAGGGGAGGTTCCATATGCTCAGCACTGTCAGGCTTGGCAGCCCTCAGCACTGTGAACCCAGGACTATCAGCTTTGCTGAATCTTCCTTGTTGCCAGGGCCACTCCAGGGCACAGGGAGGTTGAACAGGGGAGTAGAGTACCATGGTGGTTAGGGCAGGACAGAAAAAATACTGTTCCCAGCTGACAGCCACTAATCTAAACTGCAAATGAGCCCCTGGAAGAGAGGCAGACGGTGTGCAGCCAGCCAGATGCACACCCAAGGGGAGGTGGGACATGTGACCAGACAACAGTCACATACACCTTCCTTCCAGGATGTAGAGAGAGACGGGAGGTCAGGGCCAGGGCTAGGGCTTGCCAGGAGGTTTGGGGGTAGAAATATTTAAGGGCCCAGGAGCAGTTGAGGCAGAGTGGTTGCACAGCCTGAAGTGTGAATATGGCTGATGAAGTGTAAAAGCCAGAGGAAAGGCCTTGTGAGAGAAGTGGGGCCCCTGCCTTTCCCTTCCCACTCTTCTCTTTTGCCCTCCCCCACTTTTTTGTTTTTGATGCCTAACATAGAACCAACAAGGGCCACAGTTGTTCATGGATGGGCCCTTCTGCCACCCTTTACAAATACTGAGGACAGAGTAGACCTCGGTCATCTGTCTCCGGCCTGTGTCCCTCACAGCTGCTCTAAAAGAGCCTGTGAAAGGCATTGCTGTTGTCGTGACATGGGCCCCACCCCTGTCTCAATGGTTTGGAGGCCTAAAACAAAGTGTCAGCCCCAGGATCCTCATCTAGTATGCTAGGTGAACCATAAGGATAGACTGCGGTCCCCTGCGGGGGTCCAGGTTGAGTGACAGGGTAAAGGAAGAGAACTTTATTGCTGCACTGAGACCAAGAGACTCAGAGGTCATTTACCCTAATCCATAACCCCTTCCCCAGGCAGAAGGACTTTCTAGAGTCAGACTGATGTGAGAAGGGGTGGCAGTGGTTATAGTGGGAAAGGAAGGCCCACGGGGTACACTAGAGTGAGGCCAAGGAGGGATGACAGCTGGTCTGATCCTTCTTTTACCTCCAGAGTTCTAGGCATGGATTCTGTAGGCCAGGAATTCTGACACAAGGAAAAGCAGCCAATGGCTAACAATGTTCACCTGTCCCTGACTGGGGCAGGGCTTATCTGGTATCTGCTTGGCACAGTGACAACAGTAATCCCTCGAACCCTGGGTATTTATTGAGTGTTTACAATGTGTCAGGCACTGCTTTAATTCCTGTAGCTCCATCAACCACTGAGAAAGCAGGCAAAGGGATCTGACAGAGACTGAGCAGGACACTAGGCCAAAGTCACAAAACCTATAAGCAGCGAGCTGTGAGCTGAATCTATGTGGGAATGTGGCTACAGTCCAGGCCCTTCACATTGCTCCCTGCTGGGCTCAAAGTCCAAGGCAAAGGGTCCTCTGTTCCTTAGGGTGGGAATCAGTTCTGCCCTGGGAGGTAGGCTGCAGGGGAGGCTTTTCTGTCAGGGACTGTCTTTCGTCCCCTTAGTTCTTTGCTGTACATGGCTCCTTACTTGCTCCATTGCTCTGGTGGTGGCAGGGAGGGTATGCTCAGGTGTACCCAGTCCTGCAAAGGAAGAAGAGTGATGTGCTTGGGGACAAGGGTAAGGGACCCTGGAGGCCCCCCAAACACCCAAGCTGGAAACCTCCAAGTCCCCTTCTGTGGCTTCTCACCTAAAACCAGTTACTCAGAGTCTGCCACTCCTGGGTGGATTGGTGACCTTTGTTCTACTGTCACTGTCCAAATGGACTGCTTATGACTACCCTGGTTCTTGTAGGTTCCCTCTGAGAACATCTTACGTGAGAGAAGGCAGTGGCCCTCATGCAGCCAGCCCTCCGTCGTGCTGCAGAGGGAGGCCTGCAAATGTCAGTCAGAAAGCATCCCCTTCCTCTTTACAAACTCTTTGCAGTGGCCCAGGGACCCAAAAGCCTGGTTCCTGCTCCTTGGTCAGGCAAATGGTCTTCCCAACCTGGCTCCAGCCCCTCAGCTTTGGTCACCTCTGCCCCAGCGCACACTGTGCTCACATTAATCGCCCATGGTTCTGTCTTGCTTTTGCCTGTGCTCAGGTGTTAGTCTGGCACCTGTTCTTTGCGCCCTCATTCATTTGGTACCGATTACCAGCTGCCCTCTCCTCCAAGAACCTGCCTCATAGTCTAACTTCTGTCTCTGTGAGAGCCTTAGAGTAGTCCACACAGGCCTTTGTGACAGTACTTGGTTTGTCTGTCTGTGCCCCTCCCCATAAGATTATAGAGCCTCAGGAGTGGAAGAGGATATTTTCCATTTGTTACTAGAATGCTGTCTGCCACACAGTGGTGCTGGCCTGATACATAGGCAACACCTCTGTGTGGATAAGGCTGTCCCATCAGTATGTCTGCCAAGCAATGTGAAACTGACTGAGTCTGTGTGAGGCCAGCTGGCCCATTTGGGTAACAGGACACAGGGACGTGGACATGGAAGGCCATGGGAGTGAGCTGTGATGAGCTGCCTCTGGGGTTGCCATATCATGTGCCACTAGAAGCAGCCTGGATAGCATCTCTGGGCCCTGCCAGGACTGTATGCATTGTGGCAGTATGCAGTGGTAAGAGAACAGGGGTTGGGGATGTGTGGAGATTCTAGCTCTGAAGCTGAAATTCACACTGGGCTGGGGCACAGAGCCTTGGGTTTGTGGGCCCAGACACTCACACCTCAGGCTGCATTTTGCCCTTTGCTAATCCCTTTACTCCTGGCCTGCTCAGTGTCCTGGATAGCTGAGTATTGGCAAACTGCTGTTCTGGGAACCAGAGTCCCAAGCTCCATGATTTCTTGGGCTGATAAATTGAGAGTTGCCAACACTCCCCTTTGCTAAGGATGTTTTTTTCAAAAGTGTCCATCCATCATTTCATAAAAGGGCAGTTTAGTGCCAAGACAGTAGGATGCCTATAGTCTCAGAGTAAGGGCCAGCCCTTCCCAGAAAAAGGGTGGCCTATACTCTCCTCCACTGGTGCCACATAGTAAGAACAATTTTGATCCACACGTTAATCTGTGGAGAGCTCTCTGCTAAGGTACTCTCAGCTCGTCTTGCTTGTGTGGCCTGAGTGGTACTTTGTATCTGATCAGCCTGCTCTTCTGGGCCACTTGCAGAGAGGAGAACATTGTTCACTAAGGGCTTAGAACTCTGGACAGGTAGCTGGAGGTTGTAGATTACACACACACACACACACACACACACACACACACACACACACACACACACACACACACACACAAAATCAACCTAGAGTGTGCTAAGAAGTCGGCCCCAGAAAAGGGAAGTGGCAACCAGGCAAAGCTCCTAGTTCCGTTTCTGCCCACTGGCCCTCTAAGTTTGGGGCTGTAGGGTTAGTTTCCTCTTCTAAGTATCAGCCTCATTTATAAGGCACAGGGGACCAAGGCGCCTATGTGGCTGGATCAGCTCAGTCTGGAGGATTAGAAGAAAGGACCCAAGCCCCTAGGCCAGGCTGAGCTGCCCTTTTATGCCACATCAGCTGCAACTTTCAGAGCTGGGACATCTGACCCTTGGTCCTGTGGATCCCCTGAGGCACAGGACTTGGGCCAGGGAAGGGCAAGCTATTGCAAGGCCCCTGGGGTAGGTGGCACTCATGCCTCCCCCCCCACGCCGCATGCTTTAAATAGCTCAGCTTCTCTCAGACTCACAGTCTTGCCACCCCTGCCAGCTCCTTCTGAGTTTCTACATCATCTGGCTGGTTTCCAGGGTGGGGATATGGGGGAATGAGAAGGTAGCCTGCTTCCCTGGGACAGTTGAGGCTTAAGAGAAGAGAAAGCAAGGTGCTTCCCCATGCTTCTGAGCAGTCATAATGTATCTCCCAGGCAAGGCAGACTCCTGGCTGCCATGGGTGTGGGTCTTCATTCAGCTTTCTTGTCTCCCTGGAGAAATCCATGCCTGACCCAGGCTACCCGCTCCTTGAGTCAGCATGCTGGGAATGAACCTTCCACACAGGGAGAGGTCTCTTCCTTCCCGGTTACTAAAGGAGTCCCCTTCTTGCACTCTCAGTGACACCCTGAGCCTTAGGATCCTGTCCTTATCCGCACCCTTCCCAAGGCAAGGTGTTCTAACCAATTCTTCTCTAAGCACACCAGGGGAGAGAGTCCTCATCATTTTGACTCCTCCTATGTGACACTCTTTAGTTTACAAACCATTTTCACACCCTTATTTCATAAGAACTTTTCAACCACCCCGTGGGTTACGCAGGGGAAGGTATAAATAATCCCCATTTTATAGTCAAGGAGACTGAGACAGCCAGAAAGATTAGGGGAAGTATTGAAGTTCATATGTCATATGAGTGGCTCAATTAAGCCGAAAGCTGGGCCTTTGTGCCATTTCCTTTATACTAAGGACACTGCCTCTGCCTTCTACTCTTTGACCAAGGGAGGGAGGGGAGACCAGCGCAAGACATGGGGAGGAGGCCAAGGACACGTGTCCTCTCTCCCAGGCCCTGAACTCTGCTGCTGGCTCCATGGGTCACTTTCACAACCCAGAACAAAAATCTCACTAGATACGGCCTCAGACCGCCTGGCTCCAGTCGCCCTCGCCGGCAGACGCAGACGCACACAGACACACAGAGAACACGCTGTTATCTCTCCGCTCCAGCCGGTTTCCTCCACTTCTCAAACAGCAGATTTCTTCCAGCCTGGCTGCCTCCCCTGGTCACCACCCACAGCCACTGGCCCCTGGGGACCAGCCAAGGCCCCCGCACCCTCTCTGCCCTAGACTGTGATGCTGGATCCCTGCTAATCAGATGGTCGCCTCTGCCCTCCCAGCCATTGCCCCCAGAGTTCCCTGGAAATGTCCCTTCTGCCTGGTTCAGCCCCCGCGGAGTTGCAAGCTTTGTCTGCACACACAGCTGACTTGTGTTTGCAGGGACAGACAGGGGCTGGCGCTGGGACCTGAGCCAGCAGGATCTAGGAGGGTACAGCAGATGGGGAAAACACAAAGTCCAGAGAACAAACTTTTGCAAGCGAGCCCTTTGGGGTCACTAGGGAGACTGACAACAAGAAAGAGAAGAGGAGCTTTGTGACAGGGTTTGCCTTTAGTGACTCTCCTAGGGAGCGTTTTTGGCTGACTGGCTTTCTGAGATCTAAGTGGAAGAAAATGGTGCCAGCCAGTGAAGGAGTGGGGTGACACAGGGAACAGGAGCGTGGAAGGGATGGACATACTTTCCTCCTTCCTTGGACCCTACAGGAGTACTCTGTCCCTAGCCATATACAGGGTACTCAATAGATGCTTGTTAAGCTGAACTGGCCCCTGGTCAGTTTGCCTCTCTGGGACTTTCCTGTCAACTAGCTCCCATTGCCCCTTCTATTCGGGCAGGGAGAGGAAGCATGGGGAGCCTGCAGTAAAACCCCCACCCCCATATCAATATATGTTCAAGTGCTCGGCACAAAAACTTCCCCTTTATCAAGCAGAGGAGCCAAGGTGTCTGGGGTGGCCCGCCAAGTTTGCAGGGAGAAGATACATGCTAACTAGTGAAGGCTACAGAAGGGTGTGTGTGTGTGTGTGTGTGTGTGTGTGTGTGTGTGTGTGTGTGTGTG